>JANDJT010000168.1:4134008-4150699 GCA_024331685.1 Stegophilus panzeri
TTGGACTGGGGGAGGAAACCGGAGTACCTGGAGGAAACCCCCGCAGCACGGGGAGAACATGCAAACTCCACACACACGGCCCTGGCGGGACTTAAATCCCCGACCCTGGTGGTGTGAGGTGAACGTGCTAACCACTTAGCCACCGTGCACCCCAGGGGCATACACAAACATAGTAAATAAGGGCTTTACACAGAACAGGTGAACACATTAGTTTAATCAACCAATTACACGAAAGGGAAGTAAACAAGACTAGAACAGAAGCAAAAGCACATGGAGTAGGAAATCCGGACAAACAGCATGCAATGTTAGTTTGGTGTGCATTTTCAGTGTAGAAGCAGGGGATCTGGATGATCTGGATGAACTTTTGCAATCATCAGAGTAACCAGATTTCAGATCTCATATACTTTCAGTGCATTATGCATTATACTACTCACAATTACTCAAACTTAAACACCACACCCTGTTAAACTAAAATGTTAATGATGATAAAATAGTGTTTTTAGAATAAACTCTTTAGCATTTGGGGCATTTCTTAAAATATCTGACATTCTAGTAATAAAACAAGAATACTAGCATATGGGATAAAGCATTTAATTATTACACACATGCTCTCCACACCATGGATTATACAAAAACATTATATAGTATAGTATCATAGTATCCCAAATCATCGTATTTACTTTTCCCGTAGACCAATAATTTTGTCACATTAATCTATTTTCTTGAAGTTATCCAAAACCATTATATTTCTGTATAATGAATAATAAATGGATTAACGTGACAGTTCACAAAAGTGACATTAGAAGTTTGAAAATGGCACAGAAGCACCTACGCCATCCCCACATCGCCATCCCCACACCTTACACTAGTAAACCAGGGACGTTTTCATACTGAAACATATTGGTTCTTATATTTAATGATGCCATAACACATGACTTAATACTAATAAGGTCTTCCTGTTTTGCTCTCATGAATTATATTAAGGCTACGGTTATAGAAAAAAAGTTTTAGATAGTTCACGATGACTTTAAAGCAGACGTTTAGTGAATACTTCATTTAAAATAAGTTACAAATGTACCGTATGTGCTATCCCGTTTTGATTAATCCGGTAATGTTATGCGAGTGTCCGTAATTCCAGCAGGGAATCCCAGACCTCAGCATGTCTAACTAAATAAAATCTCAGCTTCAACATGCACATCCTGTAAAATACCATTGCACTTCCTGTCATTTATTTTTACATTGCATTATTTTTGCATCTACTACCATGTTTTATAATAATTAAAAATATATAAATATAATAAAATATATAATAGGAATAACACATTTCTTATATATTATATTGTTTATTGTAAGAGTTTAGCATCTAAATTCGCAATTCATATAAATTATTTTTAGGTTTCTCTTTTAGGATTTGTTTATTATTATTATTATTATTATTATTATTATTATTGTATATTTTAACTTAGGCAAGGGAAAGTTTTTTCCCCCATTTGCAATAAAAGGGCAAAGAAGAAAACAAAAAAGGGTATGCTTGGGGGGGCAGTCTGCAACTCTTACCTTTTTCATGCTGTGTCACTGAACTACAGGATCTGAGAGGGAACAAAAAGAGCAAGTATTATTAGTAAGTTTCTAAAAAAACAACCAAACAAACAAAAAAAAGGAGTGAATGATAAAAAATAAAAATAAAAAACTATGACTGTGTTAAAGCATTTATGACCAGTAGAGGGCAGCAGTGCTTTGAGTAAATCTGGATATTATTTAATATGTTATAGCTAGTCAAATAAAACTGTGAGCTAACTTGCAACACTTTCACAGAACTGAGTCCTTGATGGGTTGGTGCTGGGTCCGAATGTCAAGGAACCCTAGCTTTTATCTAGCTTAAAGAAGCACAGGTACATACACAGCTAGAATGGTATTTCACCTCTCCAGGGCAGTAATAATCACCTATATATTGCAAGGTCATGAGGAACCAATGCTATGTGGAAAGGTGTTCAGAGATGACTGCTGCACTCACGTCATTGGGAGTCATGTTAACATTATAGAACCTGGATCAAGTGCAAGGTGACGCCCAGGTAGCAGTAGTGCATCCTTCATGGAGTGGCATGTCTCTTGGTAATGGTCATGACGTTGAAACACTCCTCCTAATGTGGTGTGTCACGGTGGGGTTGGGTGTCCAAACTCTTGGGGATTGTGGCGAATGGAGGCACCTTGCCCCTTTCAGAAAGGTCGTAGCAAGATTATGAACCCCCCGAGAGAAACCATTCATGGTGCTGTAACACACTGCAATGGCTAAATGGCTGCCATATACACCTTTATTGTAAATAGGGACTTTGTACTGTTCAACAATCCCTGAAGAAAATTAATATTTTGGGAATTGGGCAGGGCATCGGATCCAATCAATGAGGTGCACACCATTCCTTGAACACCTTCCACCCAAGATCATATGAGGCCAGTAAACTAGGGCTCTTATTTTCATAGGTTAACATTACTCATGTTGGGGCCTTAAGGGAGTCCAGCAAATGGAGGACACTTGCCCCTTTCTCAGATAGCATCCGGATGTGGGCCACTTCTGGCAGTGATGCGGCACTGCTGGCCTTCTTTTGGCCTGGACAAAATGGATATGAGCCTGAATTGACCCACATGTAAAATAGCAAATATGGCCCAAATATCACAAAACAAATGTGGGCCACCTTTGGCAAAAATGTGGCACATGTGGCATTGCTATGGCTTGTTTGTGGCCCAAATCTGGCAAACAGGAGCGGACCGCCCAAGCGCCATCATTCCACGTGGTATGTTTGCCAGATGAAAGTGTCAGGTGTGGGCCGGATCTGGGCCATAGCAATTTTGCTATCTGGGTTCAGAAAGATCATAGATGCCATCCATGGTGCTGTAACACACTGTAATGGGTGCTACATACAACTTTAGCATAAATAGGGACTTGGTACTGTTGAATGAATATTTGGGGAATTGGGCAGTGCATCGGATCCAGTCACTGAGGTGCACACCATTCACTGAACACCTTCCAGCCAAGATCATACATGGCTTTTATCTTCACAGGTGTTTCCCGGACTGCTAGGCCTTCAGGGGAAAACCTACTAGCAAATCTCAGAGCCAATCTCAGAGTATGACTTTGTGGCATAGCTGTTGAATTCTTTTCAGAGTGGGAAGAAATCAACAGTAAAGGCAGAAAGAGGTACAGTAGATGGGGAGACCGTTTGTAGGCTGATGGATCATGTCCCAGTGTGCTGTCTGGCTGTCTTTATGACTGCGTGTCATGACACTGTCTGTAAGGTGTAAAGCCAGATAGACCGCCCTAATTTCTAGTTGTTTGATATGTTCTGATCTCACACCAGGAGGACATAAGTCCCCTGTGCCCCAATGGCACCATACTACCCCCAGCCAGTGAAGAGGCATCCATGGTGACTAGCTCTAGTGGGGCACCACATGTAAGTGGACCTTTCATTGGGAAGGCCTTGTGTCTAGAGTCTGTAACCCTCTGAGTGAAGCAAGGACGCATCTCTGTCAGTGGTATTGTAGGTCCGACTGCAGGTTGATAACCCACTTCTAACAGTCTCTTAGTTTCAGCAAGCAACAGAAGTACGATTCATGTCTGCCACGGATACTCAAATACAGTGTCATACGTCATATAAAGGTGGCAGGTCTCGGCTTGCGTCTGTACCTGCACAAGAAGGTATCCAGGTGATTCTCACTGCATCCCTTGTGCTGTATTAATGCATTTTAGGTTTTGTGTTTGCAGTGTGTAAATGTAGCCTCGCAGGTGGTCCAATTTATACCATAACTTAGTTTTAAAGGGATACTAAATTCACTTTCCCAGGTCCTGCAGGTAAGGTCACAGTTTACAAACTTGTTTTCTGAAAGTATACCCGTATTTTAAGCTACTTATTAAAACTCGAAATGAAGCTTTCGTCTTTTGTCATTGTTACTGTTATGCCTATCTCAGATTTTCTTCTCACGTTGTGCTACACACTGGTACATCAACATGATTATGGAGTAAAGTAAAAAGTGGTTGTTAGTCATCTTCTCAAAACAGGAGCATGCAGACGAGAAAGAAAAGCAGAGATTTAGAGAGGTGGACTGAAGCAGATGAGGTAAACGTATATTTTTAGCATACTACGTCGTCTGACTGCCAGAAAGAGTAGGATGCGTCTCTGAGTAGCCTTCAATAATGTATCAGCGTATGCTCTAAAAACCCTCTCCCGCTATCTCCGAGACATCTTTATGAGCCTACACAGTCACACACAAGCATATAGACACCCTGAGAGATTTTGTGGCGATACAATATTTCACATGCTCAAAATAGAAAGAACTTTCCACGCAGAAAGTTTGTCTCCAAGAATAAGAGAGGGTTTGTGGACTTGTGTGTAGACTTGTGTGCAAAGCAAACATGAACGCAGCATAAATGTGTGTGTCTGCTCTGCTTACCTGTGCTAAATTGAGAGTAAACACATGCTGCCTCATGCCGGGCGAATGAAAGACAGACTCCACTGGATTCTCCTGAAAGATTAATAGCATCTTAAACACACACACAACCTCTAACACACTGAATCACTTTCTCGTTATACCATCAATCCATGAGAACCTCAACTAGGCAAGTTCAAGTGGAAAAATGCTAATTATAATTAATCAATATAGTGTTAAATGAACCTGGAATTTTCTACCTTTTCACTTTTGAACACAGGATTTAGCTTTTTTCATTTCATTCATTTAATCTGAATGAATATTATGAGTTACCAATGAAAATGCAGCGATGAGCCATTTCCTCTAGGAATCCCTGTTACCATCATATGGCTTGTTTCATTAATCTACATCATTATACCTCTAATGAAGTTTGTCAACCACTAAAGGCCTGAGAGACTGACTCAAACTGATTCAATACTTCAGGGGCAGAACGTGACCAGAAGGATCTGATACAATTTTCTTTTCAGGTTACACAGCATGAGTAACCTCCCTTATTCTGCCCAATATGTGGCACAGTAGCTAGTTAACAAGCTAGCTATGTAGAATATTAGCTAGTTAGATAGTTACTTAGCAAGCTGATATAACTGTACATAGCCTAAAGGAATCAGACTGAACAAATCTCCAAAAAAAAAAAAAAAAAAATACTTGTTAGCTGGCTAACTGGAACACTAGCTAATGAACAAGCTAGCTATTTAGAATGTTAGCTAATTGGTTAATTAGCAAGCTGATATACAGTAACTGTACATAGTTTAAAGGAATCAGACCGAACAAATCTCTAAGGAAATTGTGTGTTTTCTAACTAACTGGCACTCTAACTAGTTGACAAGCTAGCTATTTAAAATGTTAGCTAGTTTGATAGTTACTTAGAAAGCTGTACATAGTTTAAAGAAATCACACTGAACTGGTTAACTGTTTCAGTGTTAGCAAGAGCTTTTTTCCCCCTCACTCCTAGCGACGTTTAACTATATGAATTGGAAATTCAAGTAATGGAAACAGCAAACATTGAACTCAGAGCTCCAGAATGTAGCTGCAATGTAGCTATAGGACACATTTATGCTCGTAGACATAGATAGACGCTGCACTGGCCACTGGATCGTACATCAACATCGCCGCCATATTGGACCAGGCGACTTGCCACAATTCTCAGCCAGCTGTACTGGAAGAAAGATGCCTGACTCGTGTGGAGATTGGTGCTGTACCAACCGTCGCACAATCCAAACCAGATCTCGAGGAATTACCTTTCACAGGTAAGACTGGACAGTTGTTTCTGGTTGTATTTGGTCTTTATAACATTGTCGGCCACCAGAGTCAGACTATTAATTGTTAACGATAACGCTAGTTAGCTATAGAAGATTAGACTTTATGAGAAATCATATAAAGATTACATTTCTTATAGTCTCAGCATATGTTATAGTTTATATTATAGACTAAATTCTCTATAATCGAGATTTATATTTCCGTTTTTCTTCCAACCGACTTTTGTGACGAGTAACTTGTTTCAGCTGAGAGACTGACAAACATACCGTGAATCTGACTGTAGTTAGCTGACTAGCTAACTTTATCTCACACTTTGAAGGTTTCCCAAAGAGAACCATTTAAGGAGGCAGTGAGAAGTAGCTTCAGTGATGGTCTATTATTAATACTCAACGATGCACTATATCTATTTTTCCAGTATTTCAAAGTAAATGGGTTGTTCTGACCTGGAGCACAAGAAAAGCTAAAATGACGGGTTTTAAGACAGAAAAGGCCATTTCCACAATGAAAAACACTTTATTCACATTCACATTAATGTATTACATTAGGGACGTCTCCACAATTATTACCCTAGAAAAATAAGACAATTATATCCTTGACAAGCGTGAGTTTTCACATTTCCTTATAACAATGAATCATTTTCCAAGTCTTAACTATCGAGATTTTAAGTATCTCTGGAGACGGAACTTTGTTGTACTCCACGTAAACCATTGAAATCGGTTGAGAAATGTAAAACGTTATTGCACTCTGTATCCAGAAAAACCGCAGCTGCCCAGTTTACGTGTATTTGTTTATAGGGCAGTCTTATCCGGATCAATATGGCGCACGCGTCGACGTATCGCAGCAACGGGCCAAAGCGGTCAATGAGGCGTCTATTTATATGTCTATGGTTATGCCGAGTTGCACAGAGACTCGTATCGGCTAGATAGAGATCAGCAGTATTAGCATGAAATTGAACGCTCTGGAATTCTTTGTATACAGATTATGAGTGTCTCAATGGTGCAACTATCAGTGGCAGTCTAACAGCATTGTGGGTAATTTAGGAAACATTTAGCCAAAGTGAAAATAGACCAATTTGTCAATGATTTTTCCTTTAAATGTCTGACTACATGAGATCCTTTAGTCCTTTTTTATCAGAAATACACACAATCAGAGTCAGATTCTGTATGTATGGATTCCAAGAAATAATTAGATGCAGACACAGAGCCAGAGGCAAAGCTATAGGGCAAACAAAACCAAGCAATTTCTGGGCACCCTCGCTTAGACAGAGTCCCCAGGGAATGGATGTCAGATTGAAAAATGTTGTCTGTAAATAAACTTAATTTAGACAGGTTTGCTAGTGCTTGAGCTCACCAACAGAGCCTGTACATTTAAAAGCATATAAACCATTTTTATTGCTCTCCATTCCTGACACAGTGGCAATAAAGTCACAGTGTAATGCCCCTAATCAATGTCCCAGTTAAAGGAAACTTATATCTCCCCCAACCTTGCGAACTAGGTCAAGAATCTGCATTTACCAAATAGCACAGCTTGCACATACACTCACTGTCCATTTTATTAGGAACACCTTTACAACTGCACATTCATGCAGTTATCTACTCAGCCGATCATGAGGGTCGTTAGCTTCATTTACTGTTCACATCAAACATCAGAATGAAGAAGAATCTTTGTGACTTTGGCATGGACGTCGGTGCCAGATGGCTCGTTTGAATCTTTCAGAAAGTGCTGGTCTGATCTCCTGGGATTTTCACACACAATAATCTCTAGAGTTTACACAGAGTGGTGAAAATGTCAAAAACAACAACAATAATAACAACAACAACAACAATAACAAAACACTGAATGAGTGACAGTTCTGTGGGTGGAAACACCTTGTTGATAAGAGAGGTCAGAGGAAAATAACCAAATTGGTTCAAGATTCCAGGAATTATATAGTAACTCATTCTTTACAACCATGGTGAGCAGAAATGCATCTCAAAACATCCAAACATGAGGTTTATGGGCTATAACAGCAGAAGACCACATTGGGTTCCACTCCTGTCAGCCTAGGCCAGGAATCTTCTGCTTTCATGGGCACAGGCTCACCCAAACTGGACAGTTGAAGGTCACCTGGTTTTTTTTCCAGTCTTCAACTGTCCAGTTTGGGTGAGTCTGTGCTCATGACGGAGCGGAACCTGATGAGTCTTCTGCTGTTGTAGCCCATCCACCTCAAGATTTGATATGTTGTGCATCCGGAGGTGTTTTTCTCCTCACCAAGGTTGTAAAGAGTGCTTATTTTTTGTCAAATAAGTTTTATTGGAAAACAAAAGTTCTAAAGAAGGATTAGCAATCTTACACATCCCAAACCATTGAATTGAGAAGGTATGATGAAGAAATGTTACCAAAATGATGCATTAGTCCATAGGGCTTCTATCAAGATAACAGATAAAAGGATGCCAGATTTTGTCAACCTGCTCAAATTTACCCTTCAAATGGTATCTAATTCGTTCAAAGTGTAAAGTACAAATCAACTCTCCGAGCCAGAACTTGACCATACAAGCCTCCTTTTTCTTCCAGAACAACAGGAGTAACTTCTTGGCCATAATTAAACTGTACGCAGCAATTTGTGCTGTGCACCTGATAATGGATGCGTATGATCAGAGTGCGGGGTCCGGTTGGATCTGCACCTGAAATATTTCTGAAAGCACATCAAAAATTCCATTCCAATAACTCTATATCTTGGAGCAATAGATAAAACTATGGGATAAATCAGCATCTAATGAGCTGTACTTATCACAAAGAGGTGAGACATTTTGAAAAATTCTATGCAGTTTCTTTTTTGAATAAATGAATAACCTTAAACTGAATAAGGCACTGTCTAGAATTGATAACGTGTTCCTCCTTAAGTAATATTGTAGAGGGAGAGTTAAAGGATTGCAACAATCATAAATGATGGCTAATGCCTTTTTTACTTCTTTTACAATGATCAAGACAATTGAAGGTGCTGCATTAGGGGCACTCGTAGCTCAGTGGTCAAGACAGTGGACTCCTGATTGGATGGTCATGAGTTCAAATCCCAGCCCTACCAACCTGCCACTGCTGGGCCCTTGAGCAAGGCCCTTAACCCTCAACTGTTCAGTCGTATAAGGGTGTCTGGCAAATGCTGTAAATGTAAATTATAATGTATGAGCACATATATAATTCCTAAAGAAATCTAAAAAACTTCTGGGGAAGTTTAAATTTTTGTTGGCTCTGGGTTACTGATCGGAAGGTCGGGGGTTCAAGCCCCGGCGCTGCCAAGCTGCCACTGTTGGGCCCTTGAGCAAGGCCCTTAACCCCATCTGCTCCAACGACGCTGTCATGGCTGACCCTGAGTTCTGACCCCAACCTCCTAACATGCTGGGGTATGCTAAGAAAAGAATTTCACTGTGCTGTAATGTATATGTGATCAATACAGACTCATAATGGGGGTCATTCCAGAACCCCATTAATGAAAAGGTCCCCTACAGTACGTACGCCCATTTGTTCCCATTGCGTAAAAGTCCCATCCCAACTTGATGGCGTAAATGATGGATTCCTAGCAATAGGAGTTAGAAATAAAAGGGACCTAGGGTTGTGAAAGTGCTTATTTGAGTTACTATAGACTTCCTGCCTGTTCAGACCAATCACATCCATTCTTCTCAGATCTCTCTCATCAGCAAGGTGTTTGAGCCTGCAGACCCACCACGGGATGTTTTTTGTTTTACGCACCATTCTGTGTCAACTGTTGCGTGTGAAAATCCCAGGAGATCGTGCAGCCCAAACCATGCAGCCCATCTGATTTTATGCGTTGCACTGGTTCCACTTCATTGAATGATTGGATAACTGCATAAATGTGTAGCTATAGGCATTCCTATTAAAGTGACTGGTGAGTGCATGTTCAAAAGAAACGTCGCTGGTTATTAGCTAATGCCAGCGTGAAGATTGGAATGCAGGAAGACCAGAGAATATGTTACTCGTGAGTCTTGTAGCTGGTCTAGACTCTCATCAGTGCCTGTTCTGTATCCTAAAATCTCCATGCACCAAATGAGGAAGAGCAAGCAACAGATAATAAATATTGAGCTCAGAATAACCCAGAGAAATGACTGAAACCTGTCATAAACACTCCGGTATATAACCAGGGACGACTGGTAGGCTGTAAATGTGCTAGCAGGGTTAAAATGAATAACTGTATTATCATAGAGTTCTCATATACAAAGTGAGCAAGGAAAGTTTGAGTGTGCTCCTTGAGTCAAAATGACTCTTGCAGTGCAATAATGTCACCATCCTGACACGCAGAATCTATTATGTATGCACGGCTCGCCATATTCTAAACCCACACCTCACTCTGCGCTCCATTTCCTTCTCTTGTGCTCCTCTGTTTTCACATATATAAAAATATCAGTTAAAAAACAAACAAAAACTGTGAACGAAAAGGACAAAAAAGTGAAACGTAATGAAACTTAAGTGTAAAAAAAAAACGTCAAAATCTACCTACAATACAGTTAAGGAGACTGACACTGTGTATAATTCAGGTATGAGTATCGCTATTATAATACTGCTTAAAAAAAGGAAAAATCCACACTGAACAACTTGCACATTAATCTTTAGAATTAAGATTAAGAGATTTATTGCTTCTTTCACTGACTTGTTGGTCAGGTTTCACTTCAAATTCCTTCCTTACCCACAATGCTGGTTGACTCTGTGATGGTAGTGGTTCCTCGCTTTATCTCTGACTAAAGAGAGTGACGCAGCGGTACGTTAATCTTTTAGTAAAACTGATCAGCTAATGTGATTCGACTTCAACTTTCATGCGAATACCATCAACACCAACGTGCTCGTCATCTCCTAGTTCACCCACTAGCTGAGCTGACTCTCTGGTGCGTCCTATAGCTGCATTATATAGCATTCTTAAACTTGCTCGACTGCTACGATGCTGGATTTGTCATTAATATGGGATTGAACTTGGCTGGAAAGTGGTGAGGGAGAAAAGTAGCTCTTGCCCTTTTGTTTGGTGGAGCTAGCAGAGAAACCTGGGTGTTCTCCTTTATGTTTGAGATCACTTACGCACCAATCGAATGTTATTGTAAGACTTGTACATCACCAACCAACACATTAGCACCAGAATCCCTAAGCACATCGCACATATATCCATAGAAGCAAATTTACTGTGTTTCGCGGTAGATATACATACTTATACTGAATATCACGTGTCTGTTTTAGTTTTAAAAAAATCATTCCTTGCTGTTGTGTACATTTTTGCAAAAACGGGTCCATCAAGGGGTACTTTGTATAGTATAAGCCTTATCAGCGTCCTAAAACGGTTCTACTTGGGAGACTTTCTGATTAAAATAATAAAGGTTCCCAGGAGAACAACTGGAAAAAAAATACTAAAACAACAACAACAAAAAACGTTATTTGCTCGGGGGGCGGAGTCAGAAATACCTGTGTTTTGATTCAAAGATGGTGACTAGTCACTTCAGGGTATTTTAAATCCAGGAAAAGGAAATTTGTGTGTGTGTGTGTGTGTGTGTGTGTGTGTGTGTGTGAGAGAGAGAGAGAGAGAGAGAGAGAGAGAGAGAGAGTGTTTTAATGGATAGAAGAAGATTTATATGACATTATGTGTGTGTGTGTGTGTGTGTGTGTGTGTGTGTGTGTGTGTGTTGGTTCACTAAATGAACCCGTGCCTTCCTTGATTTTTACTGAATGTCCAATCCGAGAGTATAAATGATGTGTAATAAGCTTGACACGCAATTCTGTATGTATTGTACATACGGACTGTGTTTAATATACATTTGCCAAATAAAGTCTAATTCCCATTGGGGTCTCGTTGCTTTGCATGGCCACTAGTTTGTGCTGTTTGGTTCTTTGGATTATGCATGCCTTTAATGTGTTAATGTTTTTCACATATGCAGTTTCATATATTTCACAAGTCAAATGACAAATTACAAAAAAAAAAAAAAAAAAAAAAAAAGGTTCAGATAAGAATGTTTTTAAAAAAAAAATAAAAATAATCATAGTTATATAAGGCTATGAACAGTTCGCATGCATGTAGTGATTGTGAAAGTTTGCAAGACCAGAACCGAGATCGAAATAGCAACTGAGACTGAAGGACACAAAACAATTAAGTGTGTGCATGGGTGTATGCGTGTGTGTGTGTGTGTGTGTGTGTGTGTGTGTGTGTGTGTGTGAGAGACAGTGAGACGAAGATTTACTTGAATGCAGTGTTTTATTGATCTCAATGGACATCAGACTGAAAGACATATTAAAACGTCCATATAGAGACCTTGAGACGACCGCATGGGAACAAATGAAAGTGAGAGAGAGAGAGAGAGACAGAGAGTGGGACAGAAAGAAAGAAAAGCATGCAATGGAAACTACATGCACATGAATATATAATACACATACATACATACATACGTATGTATATATATATAAATATATATATACATTCAGGTATTATCTTTGTTCAAAAGCAAAGCTCTCATGTCTGAATCTTGACTGTTCATCTATTCAGATCTGGAATAAACATCAAATTATGTGTGTGCGTGTGTATGTGTGTGTGTGTGTGTCAAGCATTACTTATTTTACATTACTTATCACCTTCCTGTTTCACACCCTGCTCCTCGTTAACGTTCTCCACTCACACAGTAAAAATACCATCTCTCTCTCTCTCACTCACCTCGATGTTCTCCCACAGTGGCGATCTGAAAAAAAAAGAGAGAGAAAGAGAGCGAGAGAGAGAGAGAAAGAGAGAGAGAGACAGCAAGGTTATCACACGATCGCATGATTATACAATTACGACACAGTATATTAATTCTCGATTAATGTTGGGTGTTTTATGTTGTTTAACACGTCTAGACGTAAATACCAGGAAATAAAAGCTGAAATCCTAATCTCTCGTCTCATATACATCTTTTGATCTCAAACCCAAATGTCTGTGGTGTACAGCACAAACAATTGACTTGGCCTTGCCGTTCCGATAGTTTTGGAGGGGACCGTATATTATATAACGTGTGTATATTCTGTATAATAAACATATTGCTGGGACAAAATTACGAGTAGAAAGTGAATAAAGCGTCATGAGAACAGACTGACAGACGGACCGCAGTGAACAGACCATGGACATTTTTGAATCTTTGAAATCTTTAAAAAATTATACCCAATCCTTAACATCCTAAATGAACAATGCAAAAGCTTCATTTTTATGTCATTATAATATAGAAATATAAATATACTGTAATACATAATATAATTTATATAATAAGCACTGTTACAGTGTGTGGCAGGTGTGTCCTTGATTCTGCCTGATAGTTCAAAGGTCACTTCAAGTTAAGATACACTAACCCCTAAATCTATCTGTGTGAGTGTGTGTGTGAGTGTGTATGTGACCCAGCTCCATCGATCATATACCGTACAGAGAGAGAGAGAGCTCTAAGTGATACATGCACGCACGCACACACACACACACACATACACACAAACACACACACACACACTCAAATTCACAGATTCTGATTCCGTCTTCCCCCACTCTCTCTTTCTCTCTTTCACGCACTCTCACACACACACGCACACACACACACACACTCTCACACTCGCATCTCGAGAAAGTTGTTTGACTCTGTGCCTAATGATAACAGATGAGGTGTCAATATGAAGGTGAGAGAGTCTAAGTCATCCTAGCACTGTGTGCGCGTGTGTGCGCTCGCATGTGTGTGTGGGGTGGGTACACCATTCCACTTTTGTTTCTCTCTCTCTCTCTCTTTCTCTCGCTCTCTCACATAAGAGCAAGAAGGAGAGATAACCCTTGAATTCAAGGTTTAGGGTTTCAGATTTGGGGCTGCGATTTATTATACAGTTAGATCTAAAGCTCCTTTATGAGCCCTCTTTTTTATTAAAAAAAAAAAAAAAAAATGCACAAATACAAAAAGAAATGGATACTCAGTTGTTTTGCTCACTTTTAGTCAAGAATGCAACTGAGACAAAGCAAACATTGAGGTGTTTAAGTAATCCTTGAGAAACTGAAATATATATTTAATCACTAATTGTTGCTTCATTCTCTCTTTCAAGCGCTCACCCATGTACACACTGAACACAAAGGGTTTATTGCTGTTAAAAACTAACGCGTGAAATTTATCAGTGTTGCCCTAGATTAGCTATCCCTCCATCCATCCCTCCATCCATCCCTCCATCCAGCCATCCTTCCCTCTATCCATCCATCCATCCAGCTATCCAGCCATCCAGCTATCCATCCCTCCATCCATCCATCCCTCCATCCAGCACTCTATCCATCCAGCTATCCATCCATCCCTCCATCCCTCCAGCTATCCATCCATCCCTCCATCCATCCAGCCATCCAGCCATCCCTCCAACCATCCAGCCATCCATCCATTTTCCATACCGCTTATCCTACACAGGGTCGCAGGAGAGCCTGGAGCCTATCCCAGGGAACATGGGACACAAGGCAGGGGACACCCTGGACGGGGTGCCAACCCATCGCAGGGAACAATCGCGCACACTACAGACAATCTGGAAATGCCAATCAGCCCACAACGCATGTCTTTGGACTGGAGAGTAAACCAGAGTACCCGGAAGAAACCCCTGAGAACGTGTAAGATCTGTGCACTCAGGGCGGAGACGGGACTCAAACCCCCAACCATGGCTCAGTGGTTAAAGGCTCTGGGTTACTAATCAGAAGGTCAGGAGTTCAAGCTATCACTGTTGGGCCCTTGAGCAAGGCCCTCAACTGCTCAGTTGTATAAATGAGGTAAATGTAAGTCGCTCTGGATAAGGGCATCTGCCAAATGCCGTAAATGTAAATGTGCAAAAGTTATAAGTTTTTATAAGTTAATATGTGTTATAAGTTAATAAAAGCAAGCTTTTACATATGTTCTATGAATGTCGTTTTTTTTTTTTTTGATATCTGTGTTCACAAGATATATACTGTTGGAGTTCTCCTGCAATACAAGGGATTTCTCCTTTTCAGTGGCGGGACGCGTCAACAGCGATGACATCTGTTTACATCACTAGTGCTTGTTATGCGAGCAATGCACTGAAGAAACCTAAGGGGAAAAGAAAGCTTGTCTTCTCTCTCCGGGCTTTGGAATGGCCTGTGGAAAGTATGTCATGTTCTGTCGGCCATTTTGAATATTAAATGGCTCCGCAGCATAAAAAGCACTTCTCTTGGACAGCTGATGTCCCAAACATTCTGTTTCTCTGGAAACTTTTTGTACTACGCTTCCTTTTTTTTTTTTTTTACCAACATTACTGAAGTACGATGCAGTTACTTCCTGGATTCGTCTAGTAGCGAGAAACGTCGATAAAATAGATCGATCGGTTCATTAATTGAAAGTATGCAACAATCAAAAAAACATTCAATTATATTTCTCAAACCGGATGATCATAATTTATGAAAATTCATGACAATTATTCCAAAAGTTATAATATTGACTGGAAGCAGTAGCATTGCCTATGCACTAATAACACATTGATATTTAGTATCATATATATATATATATAAATGGTGCAAAAACAAGACATCCATAGCATCGTATCAGCATTTCTGAGATGTATAACGTATAATGAACACATGATACACGTACAATGCAATGATGTTTTTGTTTTTTTTAGATTAATACGTCTCAGCTGCGTTTGTTTCTTCGGGACACTGTTGTACACGTAGAATGGTGCATAACGGGGGATATGTAAAAACACTAGCCAGTATTGCTGTTGTATTAGCTAGTGATACAGGTGTACTACACGTCACCTTGTCAGGACACTCGTTATGTCTAGCATTCGTTCACACACGCTCTCCAAGTTGGCTCATGCAATTCTCAAAACCCTCTCAGAAAAACTCAGAGATGGAACTTTCAAATGGAGGAAAACGTTCCGTAATGTAAATGTAAACTCCTAGAGCAGAAGGGATCCAAATGAAAGCATCCTAGGAAGCGAGGAATTATGCAATGAACCCTTAAGGAGTGTAGTTATTATTATAGGAGGGTCATAATTATTGCTAATTCCTGCAGGACAGATCATAAGGATGCATAGATGTTGGAATTGTTGGAATCAGTTAAAGCAATGAAAGTGGAGGAGGAAGTCTATCTATCTATCTAATTGCTTTTGCATAACACTCAAACTGAACACCTCTACTGCATGAAGAGAATGAACACACTAACTGATGCTATTGAACCTTTCTATCAATAGCAGTAATAAATAAGTACTTATTATGACATGGGAGAGTGTTAAGACGCATGAAGTAGTGCACTTACCTTAGTGTCCCGTTGAGAAGTCTGGGGAAGGAGAATGTCCAAACGGAGTCCAGGTCTCTCTTCGTCCCGAGCACGAGACAACAGTGCACACACACACACACACACATACACAGATACACACACGCGCACACACACACACACACACACAGCAGCAGCAGTCAGGAGTCGAAACTACTTTGACTGATTTGGGGGAATTTCCGGGGGGTGAAAAAATAATAAAATAATAACAGATGAGAAGGACTGGCGAGGCTCGCGAGCGCAGCAGCGCTTCAGTGAGAGCGAGAGCGAGATTGTAAAGCGCGCGCGCGTGCAGCCACACACGGCACACAGGCATGCATACACGCGCACACACGTACACGCGCGCCAGCAGCACGCACGAACAAACAAACAGGCGCATAAGAGAAGGAGGCCGATTTTAGCTAGGCAAAAAGTCACAGGAACAAACAGGCACGAGCCAGATGGAGAGAGAGGAAGGCTCAAGAGGACTAACCCCCTTCATCAAACCCACTAGAATCATGGTCCTACTAGTGGGGTCCAAATTATTTGTTTGTTTGTTTGTTTGTTTGTTTTTACAACACATCATTTTCATAATTATTCACTGTATTATTGACTTCTTTCAGTTCATGCCAAATCATGCCATAATGATCTGTGTTCTCTAAGTGGAAAGTTCAGGAATGCAAATATTACTGC
>JANDJT010000168.1:4156925-4168902 GCA_024331685.1 Stegophilus panzeri
TCTCTCTCTCTCTCTCTCTCTCTCTCTCTCTCTCTCTCTCTCTCTCTCTCTCACACACACACACACACACACACAAATCGAGGGTGGGGTGAAAGGTGAGTCTGCAGAGATTTTAATTGACACATTTCAAGCTGCACATGACTGCCCTCTGTTGAACAATCACAGACATGAATTCCTCTCTGTTTCTGCCTCTCTCTCTGTGTCTCTCTCTGTGTCTCTCTCTGTCTCTCTCTCTCTCTCTTTCTTTCACCTGTGTCCCAGTAATATTTCCTAACATGCCTGTGTCCACTTCCCCTCACGACTGCTGCACACTAGTGGCCAGATACAGCATTCACAGAGGAGTGTGTAGTAGATTTGCTGAAACACACTCAACCTCGGCCACAAGTTAATATTCTGCGGCCATACACATACACTAAGTATCCCATAGTCACAAATTGTTACGGTGTCAGGAACTCGAGCCCTCGACTTAATATCTTAAGGAAACATTATACTTAATAAGTGACCTCCGATTAATTATCTGGTGAGAATGAGTAAATGAAGTCTCTTCAGTTGGAGAACTTGCTTACGATGACGCGGGCTAATGCGTCCATGTTGTAGTGCCAGTGTCTCCATTTTGTCTTTACGCATCAGTTCAGGATTGAAATAAGTGCAATATTACCAGTCATGTCACAGAGACAAAAAAAAAAAAAAGATAATTGTGACTTTATATCTGCATAAAATCTGCAATTCTGACTTTGTTCTCAAAATTTTGAGTTTACATTTTGCAATTCTGAATTTATTTCACATAATTTAGACATCTTTTGACATTTAGTGAGTTGCAAAGAATGCACAGACAAAGCATCAATGATTTTCTATAGAAATCGGTGATATACAGTAAGAACAACTCTCATCAGCTAGTCAAGACAAGGAAATCCAGACGCTAGCATGTGCTCGTTATCTGAAGCTAGTCACATTTCAGGAATTGCGTCAAGTGGACGTCTAAATTGCGAGAAATTAAGTCAAAATTGTGCGATATGAACTCGCAATTGTGAGGAAAAATTTGCCAGACTTACGAGATATAAAGTCGCAATTGTGAGAATCTGCAATTCTGTCAGAAAGAGTCTTCCACAGGTTCCTACGGCTGCAACGATTTTGAATTATTTCCATTTCTCACTCATTTTAAGATGGAATAGTTGCAAAGACTTAAGTATTCTCTGGCCATGAAATAAACCATCTGGCTTCTGCATAATAATTTGTGGCCTCCCTTTATTAAAATAATTCCCACCATGTCACCTCAGCTGTCCAATTAACCACCAATATAACTGAAGATTGTTGGTGGTGGAACGAACCAAGCAAGTTTCAGAATGTTTAGTCACTTTAGCAAGCGTTCATTAAAATGAAACGAAAGACGGACAGCCAAATTTGCTAATGGAGAGCTACGAGTGTTGGGGGTCAGTGGTAGCTCGGTGGTTAAGACGTTGGACGACTGCTTGGACGGTAATGAGTTCAAATCCCAGCGCTGCCAAGCTACCACTGCTGGGCCCTCAAATGCTCAGTTGTATAAATGAAAGAAATGTACGTTGCTATGAATAAGGACCTCTACGTCTAATAAACATTTTCTTAATGGTTGATCACAGGATTTAAACAAACATTAAAACACAACGCTGTTTAATTCTCGATTCCGATTGGTCAGAAGGTGTTTCTTCATTTTCTATAACAGTAGCTCTTGACAATGTGTCTTCTGCAAGGGTTATATTCGTTCCAACATGTAATCGTTTCTATAGGAACAGCTAATTCTCAGGGACTTGTGTGACGCGTTTGGTCTGCTGTGGATAGCTGAAACAGTTTTCAGAAGTGGACGATGACAATTTGGTCACCCAGCGACCCTAGTTCGAGCCTAGAACTAATCTTTTATTGCGTCATCACATGTACGTTATCCTTTATATCTAAAGGCCGCTCGTTGGAAAAATTCATTGTTAAGCATTAAAAAGTCATCTCCATTTCTTCTATGCTCATTTCTATCAGCTGCATTTCACATTGAACAAACTTCCCTTCTAATACTGTACTGGAATGACTCCTTAACATGCCAGGGGAGATTCCCCAAGGGGAAGTGTTGACAGGAAGTCAATAAGGGTGTGTTAAAGACGGATATTTGAACACAGACTTTTGTCTTACCTTTCCCCTCAAGCGCACTCCTTTCTGTGGCTTCCCACAAGGTCATACGAGACATGGTCTCTTTCAACCTCGGAGTCTTTGATTTTAAGATTTTAACCCTCCCCTCCCACACACACACCATGCAACATCAAACACAGACGTAATGAAATATTGATAAAGTCTCCAACTTGCGTAATGCTTATAAAAGTGCTCTATTTAGAAAGCAGAGTAACGCCATTGTCTTCTTCTTCCAGTTCTCTCTTTTTTTTTATGATGTTTTTACATATATTGATATTTTTTTCCCTCTGTAAAATAATCTCCTTTGCGCTATTTCCTTGACATAAAAGTCATCTCTATACTAACGCAATATTTTGACTTGCGAGTCATATGGTGAGATAAAAACTGTTTAGAAAAATAACCAGGCTTTCGACATATCAAACAGTCAGTTTTAGATCCACACGGGTTTGGTTTAGACTCTATTTTCATGTAGGTGCAAGAGCAACACTGGAGAGAACACCGGCGCTTTGCTAATTTAAGCTAATTTGCTAGTTTTTTTCTTCTTCTTCTCACATTTGTGCTATTTTTGCAGTCAGAGTTCAATTTGCGCCTGAGCTGACATTATTAGAGAGACTCAGCGGGGAATATGACATTGAAAAGTGCTATTTTCAGTGCACTTCTGTCCAAATTTGAATAAATGATAATGAGTCTTTATTGGTCACATATACAGTAGAGCACAGTGAAATTGTTTTCTTCGCATACCCCAGCCTGTCAGGAAGCTAGCAAATGCTACACCCTCCCACCTTTAGCATGCATCCATGGCCAAAACGGCATCTTCCTGAGTTCACACGAAGGCTTAAAAGTCGTGTCCTGTTCCTTATAAGCCGTTGTTTTTTTTTAATTAATGTGTTCTAGTTATATCAGCCTGCTTTAACATAATGGCTAACAAATTTTACACAACTAATTAAACACAACTGACTGGAATATTTTGTGTTTCTTGGTGTGAAGAAAAACCCCAAAGTCACCAAGAACCTCCACAGGGCAGGTGTGAAGGTGTGACTATCCATCGTTTGAAGAAGAGTAGAAATATAGAGGCCGTACCATACGATGCAAACCACTGATCAGTAGTAAGAATCAGAAAGCCATATTGGAATTCGCAAAAAGAAATACAGCGATGAGAGAACAAAAGTTCTGGAACCAAGATGAACCTGTACCAAAGTGTGGAGGAAGAAAGGATCTGCTCATGATCCAAATCATACAAGCTGATCTGTGAAACATGGTGGAGGTAGTGTCATGGCTTGGGCTTGCACGGCTGCTTCTGGAACAGGCTCACTAATCTTTACTCATGATGGTAGCAGCAGAATGAATTCAGTTGTCTACAGAAACATTGTGTCTGCCAATTTACAGAGAAATGCATCACAAAAGAAGAAACCAACAAGTTGTTGATGAGAGTGAGTCGCAGGCTTGATGCAGTTATTGCAAGCAAAGGGATATGCAAGCAAAAATGATAGTAAGTGTTATTTACTTTAATTTACTTCAAGACTTATCTGTTATCTGTGGAACTTATCTGTTCCTATACTTTTGCGCAGCTAAAAATTGTGTGGTCTGATACAAAAGGTTCTATGTTTTAAGTGGTTTAACACGTCTAGATGTAAATACCAGGAAATACAAGCTGAAATCCTGAACTCTCCTCTCATGTCCATCTTTTTGATCTCAAACCTAAATGTCTTTGGTGTACAGCACAAACAAATGAATTGGCCTTGCCGTTCTGATAGTTTCGGAGGGGGCCGTAATTGAATCAGTAGAACGTCTGAAAATCGCTAAATGCTGTGAGGTGGCAACGCTACCCACTGCACCATCGAGCCACACAAATTTTACATAATATTCCACCCTAAAGTCTACAATCTTTCAACTTCATGGAACAAAAATAATAATTATAATAAAATGCTATCATTCATATGATCTAAATTGCTGTCTAAGCCGCTGCACTAAAGGAACCTTGAACAAATTGTAGAAGCAGAAGAATGGTTAGATCTACGTCATCGCTTCTCTTTGATAAGTTCTCTTTGGCCTGAATAACTTTAGCGCGAATATTTATGCCGAATAGATCGTCTCTGATGTAGCTGCTTTTGTTTCTCATGGATTTACATATGAGACGAAGGAAACACGATGGACTTTTGAAGTTTGTGACCCAAAAAGATGTCCTAGATACCTCCTCGTGTACATCAAACATCCGCACAGACGGCTATGCACGTACACGCACAAACACACAGCCAAGGAAATCGGCGGAATCATATTTCAGGCTCTGTCTCTAGTGCGCTGTTTTGACTATTTGAATTCTGAACGGAAAATAATGGTACTGGAAAGAGGTTAAAGATTCACATCTACATAGAGTATTCTGACACTAAATTAAGGCTGTTTGTTCACCAAAACACTGGCATGACTATTATCAATTACCTGGCCCACGTAGCATCACATTTATAGATTTACAGCAACATACAGGACTAGAGTTGTATTAAAAGCACAAATTAAGCTAATTTCTAATTTCATCTGACGTGCATGAAATTCAGCGGACAAGATGTACAGAACCATTTCTATAGTAAGATCTATGGCACAGATTGCGAGGGAAATGAGGATTATGGAGCGTATAATTACATCCATACATCTAGAAATGCGTGTGCACCACGGTGACCTTGTTTCTCAGACAAAGGCTGAAAAAGAAGTTTACCATTTCCATGGATTTTTTTTTTGGGGGGGGTATTTTCAGGTCTTTTGTGGAGATTTTGAGATGTAGTTGTGTTGGAAATTTTGCTGCAACCTGGAAAAATAAATAAATCCAAAACTGTTCAAAAGAAGCTGCTAGGCTGTAATTTAGTTTGAGGCCATATCATTATTAATGTCAGTAAAGTGAATAATGAGCAAATAAACGCAGCCGAGAGTACATTCCTGTAACAATAACTCTTTAAAGCCCTATAATTCACTTTCTTTCTTCTTGTTTAGCTCTTTGTTGCACTCGTTTAGATCTGCACCTCCTGAGCAGTCACAAGGCAACACCTCTCTCCAGCAACGTGAGTGACATGTGACAGCATTAGCATAGCTCAGACGGAGACTACAAAAAAAATCTCGACACGGAAAGCCGAACTGGAGAACAGTAAAGCGAGGAATGAAATACAAAACCCTAGAGAAGTAGTCCATCTGTAGCACTGTGCAAAGTGTTTTAGTCATGTACAGAGCCACATCACAGGGCCTCTAGATATTAAAAATACATTTCGCGTTTGTTCATTTGGCAAATGCTTTTATTGAAGGCAATTTACAAGTGAGGCAAGTGAAGCATATAGCTTTATTAAAGTGGTTGTTCAAAAGCTGTCCAGTCTGTCGGACAGTCCTGGGATTGAAACTTACACCATTTTGGTTGCTAGCAGAACCTTAACCTCTGAGTCATCCGACAACAATTTGAGATACTTTAATACTCAGCTAATAATATAGTGCTTTTGATTGGTCTGATTCATTATTTTCTGTAAATGGTCTGCACTTATATAGCGGTTTCATTCACCCATTCACACACAAACACACAAATGGTAGCAGAGCTGCCATGCAAGGCGCTAACTTGCCATCGGGAGCATCTTGGGGTTCAGTGTCTTGCCTAAGGACACTTCAGCATGTGGAGTCATGCAGGCCGGGAATCGAACCTCCAACCCTACGATTAGTGGACAACCCGCTCTACCTCCTGAGCCATAGCCGTGCTGTAATAGCAGCTGAGACAGTAGTTCCAGCTGTAAGGTTTATATTCCCTCACTAGTTTGAAAAAACAAAACAAAACGCAGCTTCTCATGTTACCAAGAAACCGTGAAGACTTTCTTGTGTTGGAAAATGTTAGGATTAGGCTTTACCTCTGACTGTTACAAAGTTCTGACATTTTTTTTTAACCCTTTCTTACAGTACACTTGCGTCCCATTGCGCCGGCGGAATGGAAATCGACTTATCGGACATTTTTGATCAATATAAACAAGCTAATTATTTTATCGCCGCAAGTCTGTCAGAAGATTAGTCAGGACACTGTTGGGTTTCTGTGTGTAGAGTATCATGACTGTTTAGCTGCTGGTGAGCAGGGCGATGGGAAAATGGGAGAGGTGTGAGCCCCCTGCTGGGCAAACAATTCATACTTCTCCATAATAACACTGGTACAGAGATAAAACAGACAGCACGACTAAAGCTTTTTTTTTTTAAATAGTAAAACACCATATACAACTGGCCTCTGGTAATCTACCGTCTCATATTCCTCTTTTGATCTCAAACCCAAATGTCTTCAATGTATAGCGAAAACGATAGAATTGGCCTTGTCGTTCCAGTACTTTCGGGGAGGACTGTAATGTAGAAAAGAGTGAAGGGTTTTTTCAGGCCGCTTTCACACTGTATGGTACGGAAACATCTTCGCCTATGTCAGGAAGGTCCAAAAGATTATTATGTGAAAGACAGAATAGCTCTCACCTCACCAGAGAGTCCATATGATCAAAAATGATGTTAGCTAATTAAACAGGCATTTCTGTCATAGTCTTTCGAAGTGCATATTCCTGGAAGCTGGACCCATTATTAACCATTTCCTATTGAAGATATACAGAATATACTGATCCGTACTTACTTTATATACAATAATAATATAATATAAATATAATAATATAGAGATTATTGTCTACACTTTCTCCATATCTCTGGCAAATAAGCCTTCTCCTGAAAAATGTCCTTAGATTTAAAAAAAAATAATAAAAATTAACCCATGATACAACGAGTAAATTGATTCTATGTGACCCAAGAAACCATGTTGCAGAATCAATATATTCATGTTGTCACTTTTCTAGCATTTGAGCCAAGCATATTGCCCTGGCAACCTCACAGCTTGCTTATAATTGCTATAATAAGTCTTGCAGCAGGAGTGTGACATGTCACTGTGGCCTGGCCTAGGATCTGTGTGGCATTCTGCAGAAGTGTGTGACTTTTTCAGACTGGAGCAAAGCTTCATACAGTACAAAGCTCAAATGACCAACAAGTTTCGCTGCCTTACCTCCATTACAAACCACACACAAAAAAAGATCATCTTTACTTAAGTGACCAACAGCAGGAGACAGCTTTACTTCTCTCTTTTTTTGCTTCTCATACCCACACACTCACCAGACAAAGAACAACTCGAAGGCACTCCAGACATCTGTCATCTATCACCATGGAACTCTGTCTTTATAAACGCTTGTTAGTAGTCTTGCTGCTACATCTATGCCAGGGTCAAGGTACGTTCACTATGAATGAAACTATACAGTATATTTCCAATAATATAGGTCTTAAACATCCCAGGATACGCTTCAGTACAGGATAATGATTGAAGTAGAGCATGTTATAACATCCCAAATGAGAATTTATTGTGCTAGCAGCAAAGTTTTTATTGATTTCAGTAGTTCACCTGCCTGTAACTGGCTCTCTGAGTTCATTTTCAATAATAAATATACAGTACAATTGATTTAGCAAGAATGATAGCGGGACTGCAAACATGAATCCTGGTTTTGATGTTAGAATCAAGGTTTCAATCTGTAGAAACAGAATCATTTTTGAAGGCATCTGAAATATCGTCTTGGAATGAAATAACATCATAATTGTTCTTTCTCTTTTGTAACCTGTCAATAAGTAGGGGCTATTCCTATATACCTAATGTGCCCAATATAATAGGTAAGGAATAAAACACTTTGGGACATGTTATAGAAATTAATAAATGTACAGTGGGTGTGGGATGATGTGACCCAATCCAAAGCAGCTAGTTTGCTATAAAAATGTTTTATTCCGCTTATACCACAGCGATTTTCCAAGAATTACAATGCATTAATGAATAACACGTCTTTTTTTTTTTGTCCATTCATAGTTTAATGTTATGGAATGTCTGTGAAACAAGTTAGTTCCTGTTATCGTTTAGGTTCTAACAGCTTTTTGTTTCTTTCTTGAAGTTAGTAATGGAAAAAAAATAATAAAAATGCATATAATCAAGATGAGAAATTGGAAAGTCCTCTGTCCTGAAGACTTTCCCATGGAGGAGAATGTACGTACTGTTATAAAGTGCTGACACTGGAGACTCCTTCCATAAAAGTGAAATAAACATCCTACAGAAGACTTCTACACAGTAGCTGACATAACATTAATGTCTCATATTTTCTTGGCTCCTTCAGACCCGGCTGTCCCATCGCCCAGCCCGGAATCTGTTCTACCAAGTCTAGGTGATGTAATGGATGCAGTGAAAGCCGCATTTATAGAGGCTGTGAAGATCTCAAAGGATGATGGAGTACAAGCGGTTTTTGAACAGTTTGTGGAGGAACTAGGGCCACAAGAGAATATAGATGAGAAGCCTCCAGTGACAGCTGACAACACAGAAGATGGATTACCTGCAGTGGTGCATGAACATGGAGACAACGAAACAACAAGTCTCAGTGATGAGAATGCAAAGCAGGAGCAAGGTGAACCAAAATTAAACTCATCTAAACAAACGCTGGTGCTTCCAGATGAAAAGCGAGGTAGACATGGTGCAGGGTTGGGTCAGAAACCAGGTGACAAACCTGTGGAGGTGATTTACCGACGAAATAAATCAGACGAAGAATCAGTTCAGGAGGTAGAGGAACCAAGAACCCAAGAACCAAAAGAATCATTTGAGCTTGAATCAGAAGACAAGAGCCCCGGTGATCAAAAGGAAGCCGAACAGGATGAATCCCCAGTTTGGTCTTTTGAATCAGCACCAGTAGGAGAGCGAGAAGAGCAAGCAGGAGTAGATGAAAGAAAACAGGAGCAGGTTGAGTCAGAACTGGTAAAAGTTCAAGAGCAGACCCAAGATACTGATGAAATCGGAGAAATGGAAATAGAAGATGGGCAGAAAAAAGACATGGAGGCAGATATAGAGTCAAAGATCCAGAAAGGGGGACTGTTTGAGCTGGCTAAACAAACAGAACCACAACCTGATCAAGAACAAGAGCATGGTCAAGTAACCGATGATGACTTAAAAGTGAGAATAGTGGTTGAGGAGAAACAGAACAAAGATGAACAGATGAGTCTAGTAGATGTTGGAGGACATGTGGTTGAAGTCAAGACTGAGAAAGGAGACATGGCGGGAGACGGAGCCCACATTGGCGAAGAGTCAGTAGGAGGAGAAGCTGAGATGGAGGGTCTGATCCCAGTATCGAAAGTGACAGAGAAGACTTCTCAAGAACTAGGTAACTAATCACATCCTACTCTACATTTACACTAAGAAGCAACAGATTTCAGTGACAGTGGCAAGCAACAAAAAGATTTTTAAAAAATGTATTCCATGCAAATGAGGTATGATGCCTTCAAGTGACAAATCCAAACAACTGGCTCAAGTGATTCCTCAGACCAGTCCTGTGTTGCGTGTGGTCAGACTTTTCCTTAGTTCCCCACTTGCTCACAGCATTAGCTACATCCTACATGCAATTTAATGCTTGACACGCAAAAATGTAATAACTATGTTTCAACTTCAACTTATCCGATTGTATACAACCTCTCATGGTGGCACGGTGGCTTAGTGGTTATGTTCTCCCTGTGCTTCAGGGGGTTCCTCTGGGTATTCCGGTTTCCTCACCAGTCCAAAGACATGCGCTGTAGGCCGACTGGCATTTCCAAATTGTCTGTGGTGTGTGAATGCGTGTGTGATTGTGCCCTGCAATGGGTTGGCACCCCTTTCAGGGTGCCCCCCGCCTTGTGCCCCAAATTCCCTGGGGTAGGCTCCAGGCTCCCCGGTGACCTTGTGTAGGATAAACGGTATGGAAAATGGATGGGTGGATAGTTGGTGCTTCTAGTGAGAGTATTCAGCTAGTACAATTAGCTTGCTTTGCTAATTATCACAGTGAATCGAACGTTAACTTAGTTTGTGTTGAAGAAGTAAGCTTTAGACACTATATAAATATATAAATATATATATAGCTACTCCCATAGAGAACCTTTAATTGTTTGTACTTGTTTTCAGTATTTTCTAACGAGCTGGCTCTGCTTCTCAAAATATAAACATACTAGTGGATAAAGCAGTTACTAAGTATGAATGAATGAATGAATGAATGAATGTATGAATGAATGTGGTAAACATGTTATGTACCAATTACTTTCCCGTGGTAAAGAACGAGCTTCATATCTGACCTCCTGCAAAAAAGTAAAGCCTTTTTTGTTGTATCCTGCACTATCCACATCCCAATGCACTGGAACCGAAACCAGGCAAGCGTCATGCAAGAATTTAATGTTCGTGGACAACATTTTGGAGTTGAGTAGCCATTTTAACTTACGTACAATGTCCATTATGGGATGGGGGGGTTGGCCTCACTCCTCTTCTGTTTAGGATCCCCTGAGACATGGCGAACATGTAAGGTTTGACCCCAAAAGCTGTATCCTTCTGTTTATTCCAGCATTTATTATTATTATTATAAAAAAAAAAAATTATTTTATTTTTTTATAAAGAAATGCTGTGGAGAAGTAAGACACCTCAAGAGAACTGATTAAATGCATGATGCTATAATAATATATAGTAACCTGGACAACATAAATGTAAGCATATAAAGGCTTCTTAATTTGTTTAAATAAATAAATTAATTAATAAAAATCCCAACCAACAGAATATTATGCAAATACATGAACTAAGAAAACATGCAAATGAGATTCAGATGCTTTCAATCCCCAAACTCCACAGAACACAAAATACATTTAACAGGAATATTAATCTATTGCTCTTTTTTAAACCGAGTTGTGTGAGTTTAGCTGAGGTCTGGAACTTCTGGAACCTTCCACGAGTATATTTTATGTAATAAACTGCTGGTCAAGTTCTTTTCTCCATGTTCTCCTGGCCTACATTGATGGGTTTCACACATTAATATACCTTCATGGACATAGTCTGCAGTAAAATAGGAGCTGGACTACATATTGGACTAAAATAACGGCAAGCTTATTGAAACTTGTTAGATCGCTCACAATTAATTGCGCACAAGTGTGTATCTGATATTCAAGTTCCATTTAGGATTCTGTGCATGGCCTTCAGTGTTCGTCTCACCTGCCTGCTGTAATTTTCATCTCTATGCTAAATGTCTCCCCTGGGTCACAGTAGAGGTCATTTTGGATACAAGGTATTTGAGACTTTGATGGTGTCCAATATGTTGAATGGTGTGCATGCTATAATTGTTTTGGAATGATTTAAAATGACTTAAAGTTCAGGATAGTCAGGAAAGTTTGTACTTTAGTCAAGAAAATTAGTTTCTTTTTGTTCCAAAGTTACTATTTTGCTTGAGTTGCTACATTGGTTATTATAAACCAGTCTCTCCAGGATTTTGCAATTTGGCGATTGCGGAAATGAATGCAAAATCAAGCAAGCTTTGGAATGTTCTGAGGCGCTTGCAAATTTTCAAACTTACTGCAGGTTTGGTCCAAGACGCGTCATGTGACGTCATCACAACGCGCATTCAGCCAAAGCCCTCTTCGAATTCACATGCGTTGAACATGAGTATCTCATTTACCAACAAACATTTAGGTTTAGATTTAGTTTTTGATTAGGTTTAGGTTTAGATTGCGTTTTTTTTTTTATTTAGATTTAGATTAGGTTTAGGTTTAGATTGAGTTTTAGATTTAGATTAGATTTAGGTTTAGATTTAGTTTTAGATTTAGATTAGTTTTAGGTTTAGATTAGTTTTAGATTTAGATTAGGTTTAGGTTTAGATTAAGTTTTAGATTTCGATTAGGTTTAGATTTAGTTTTAGATTTAGATTACATTTAGATTAGGTTTAGATTAAGATTTAGATTAGGTTTAGATTTAATTTTAGATTTAGATTAG
>JANDJT010000168.1:4171894-4182665 GCA_024331685.1 Stegophilus panzeri
ATTCTAACCAAGCAGGAGCCACACCTGATTCCACCTGTTTAATCAGTTGATCTTGGCTTTCAATAGACTCAGGTGTGGCCTCTGCTTGGTTGGAATGAAAACCCGCACCCACACCGGCCCTTTCCGGATATGATTGGACACCCCTGCTCTAGATAGTTGCATCACGGTCTGGGAAAACCTGTCAGATGTTGGTATGTTGATATTGGAATTCTGGAAAATAGCCCAAAATCATGAAAATAGAGGGTTTTTTTTTTTGTTTTTTTTTTGCTACTAGCATATTTTGACATCTCTACTTTAAAATAAAACCAAGAAATTTAGTCAAGACAACAGAACTAACTGTATGAATCAGCAATTATCAACATTTCCTACTGTCAATATATAATATTTGAAAATTTGTAATTTTTTTCCTAAGTAGATTAGGTTATAAATGTAGCAGTAGGTGAAGTGTCTTTCAGTGGAATATGAGTAAAATCACCAAATGCATTTGTCTCCATTATCACATTTGTTTGTTTTTAAAAGCTAGAACGTTACTTGGGATTGAAATACTGTATGTGCAAATCATTTGGCAATTTTAGTTCAGGACAACCTGCAGTTTTCAAAACTCTATATAGTAAAAATCTCAATTTTACCATGTGAAGGGTTTTCCCAGGCTGCCACACATATATTTCATTGTTGTGAAGATGCTTATTCGCATGTAAATAGTGAAGTTAATGAATGTGTATAAACTTTGTCTATGAATCAAAATGTGTTTTTCCAATAAGTAGGTGTGATTTTTTTTAAATTGTAAGTAGTTTTCCTTGAACTTGCAGGTTTCAATAGAAACAATTGGAAAAATAAAAGCTTCCCAGCTGAAGGTCCTCATAAACCTGGTTGAGAAGAATGGTACGATATTGGTGTGATATGTTATTTCATAGTGTCAGTGTCTTCATTATTATACTAAATGAATAGAAAATAGTACAAATGAAACAGAACCTTATATGAGAGCATGTTTCTAGACTTTTGATTGGTCGTGTGTGTATGTATATAAGGTCTGTCCTCTATGTACCAGATTAAATGTTAAACCTATGTTATGGATAACATTTATATGATCAAAATAAAGTAAAGTTACCAGATCACTGTGTTTGTTTTATTATCCGGGAGCTACAATGCAAAAATAATGACATTTTTCCATCATGTCATACTGTAGGTGGGAGGAATAGGAATCAGGAATATAATACAGTTCCCTGGAGTTTAGTAGGTTAAGCAAAGACATGCTCATTTTCACACATCTGCAAATTTATGAAGCCCCTTTTAACTGCATTATCTAGGTAAAATTTTTTTAAATAAAACAACACACGGTGGTACTTGAAAGTTTGTGACCCTTCAGAATTTTCTATATTTCTGCATAAACATGACCTAAATCAGATTTTCACACAAGTCCTAAAAGTAGACAAAAAGAACAGAATTAAACAAATGAGACATAAATATTATACTTGGTCATTTATTTATTGAGGAAAATGATCCAATATTAAATATCTGTGAGTGGCAAAAGTATGTGAACTTGTAGGAGTAGCAGTTTAATCTGAAGGTGAAATTAGAGTCTGGTGTTTTCAATCAATAGGTTGACAATCAGGTGTGAGTGAGCGCCCTGTTTTATTTAAAGAACAGGATCTATCAAAGTCTGATCTTCACAATGCATGGAAGTGAAAGTGTATCAGGGCACGAACAAAGGAGATTTCTGAGGACCTCAGAAAAAGAGTTGTTGATGCTCATCAGGCTGGAAAAGGTTATAAAACCATCTCTAAAGAGTTTGGACTCCACCAATCTACAGTCAGACATATTGCGTACAAATGGAGGAAATTCAAGACCATTGTTACCTTCCCAGGAGTGGAGTCCACGAGGTCACAAAGGAACCCAGGGTAACTTCTAAGCAATTAAAGGCCTCTCTCACATTGGCAAATGTTAATGTTCATGAGTCCACCATCAGGAGAACCCTGAACAACAATGACAGGGTTGTAAGGAGAAAGCCACTGCTCTCCAAAAAGAACATTGCTACCCGTCTGTAGTTTGCTAAAGATCACGTAGACAAGCAAGAAGGCTGTTGAAAAATGTTTTGTGGATGGATGAGACCAAAATAGAATTTTTGGTTTAAATGAGAAGCGTTATGTTTGGAGAAAGGAAAACACTGCGTTCCAGCATAAGATCCTTATTCCATCTGTGAAACATGGTGGTAGTAGTATCAGGTTTGGACTTGTTTTGCTGCATCTGGGCCAGGATGACTTGCCAGCATTGATGGAACAATTAATTCTGAATTATATCAGCAAATTCTAAAGGAAAATTTCAGGACATCTGTTCATAAACTGAATCTCAAGAGAAAGTGGGTCATGCAGCAAAACAACGATCCTAAACACATGAGTCGTTCTACCAAAGAATGGTTAAAGAAGAATAAAGTTAATGTTTTAGAATGGCCAAGTCAAAGTCCTGACCTTAATCCAATAGAAATGTTGTGGAAGAACCTGAAGCAAGCAGTTCATGTGAGAAACCCACCAACATCCCAGAGATGAAGCTGTTCTGTACTGAGCATTCCTCCAAGTTCCTCCAAGCCGATCTGCAGGACTGACCAACAGTTACCGCAAACATTTAGTTCAATGGGGTCACACCAAATACTGAAAGCAAATGTTCACATACTTTTACCACTCACAGATATGTAATATTAGATCATTTTCCTCAATAAATAAATGACCAAGTATAATATTGTTGTCTCATTTGTTTAATTGGGTTCTCTTTATCTACTTTTATGACTTTTGTGAAAATTGGATGATGTTTTAGGTCATAATTATAGGCTACAGAAATATAGAAAATTCTAAAGGGTTCATGATGTGTATGTGATTGTGTGCCCTGCGATGGATTGGCATCCTGTCCAGGGTGTACCCTGCCTTGTGCCCGATGCTCCCTGGGATAAGCTCCAGGTTTCCAGGATAAAGCGGTATAGAAGATGGATGGATGAAAGGGTTCAAAAAACTTTCAAGCACCACTAGCAGGGTCAAAAATTTAGAATTGTTTTATATTGTTTGTCAACACCTTTTACTCAATTATTTGTCAGTTAATAAATGTACCAGGTTTTCCATGATTGGGGTGGGATGTTGCACTGGACATTTACAAACATGTATGTAAATGTAAAAGACATAAAAACAGCTAAAGTGTCCTTCATAACAACTTATGTGCATATTTCAGATAGATAACGGAATGTTCATAAACCCTCTACAGCACTTAAACAGCACTTTGCCTGTCCTAGGCCACTATAACTACACTTACACTGAAATATAATCACTCAAATAATTTTTCAAAATGTGATATTTATTTATTTTTTTGCAGTAATGTGTGAATCCTTTTAACACCTCATGCCTGAATATCCTCCTCCATGAGTCATCCATTATAGCTCATGGAAAACGTATTTTAGTGTTGCATTCAGCATTCACTCAACCTTGTTACCTCAACACATTCACCCCAGTGAAATATTTGGAATATGCTACGAGTCACATGTTCAACAAGAAGTTGCACAGACAGAATTTCCCAAAGCTCATGGGAAGAAGAAAACTAAGCACTCTCCAGATATACTGTGGTATCGACTGGGAAGGTCACTTTGAAAGTACAACTCCGTTCCACAAATTATAGATTGAAAGAAAAGTATTAATCAAAACAAAATATTTGAAGTAAATCATTAGAATGTCGTTTCATGTCCACGTGGCATTAGCATAAATGCTAGTTAACCACATTGTGTCTGTTTGCTAATTCTATGCTAAACACTTTTACTCATTTAAAAGCAAAATGCAGCCATGTTCAGCAACGAAACCATGTAGAAAATGAGATATTGTTGCCTGACATGGGTCAATACAGTTTTTGAATGGTTTGCATTAATACACTGTTAAAAGATTTGATTCATTTTTAAGTATTACAAGGGCAAAATGGCACAGCAATCATACATTCCTAGTTTTAATGCTGGTTACTTTAATATTCTCAATTAAACATGATATGGTGTGGCTTTTATACAGTTCCTTTGAAAGTATTGGAACGGCAAGGCCAATTCCATTGTTTTCACTACACATTGAAAACATTTGGGTTTGAGATCAAAAGATGAAAATGGGATGATAAATCTGAATTTCATCTTTCATTTCTTCGTATTTCCATCTAGATGTTTTAACTTTAAAACATGGCTACACAATTTTTAGGTGAGCTAAAGAATACGAACAGAACGTCTTAAAGTAAATGAAAGTAAAAAAAAAACAAAAAACAAAAACCACTCAATATTTGATCCAAAACATAAAAGCTCATCAGTCCAGCATGGTGGAGGTAGTGTCATGGCTTGGGCATGTATAGCTTCTTCTGGAACAGGCTCACACATATTTATTGATGATGTAACTCATGATGGTAGCAGAAGAATGAATTCAGAAGTAGGTACTTCTCAATTCGTGTAATTTTGCACTATTCTATGCCGTTTTGTAGTATAAATAGTGCGAGTAGTGCGTTCACACTGAAAATTCCAATTAGAAAAAGTACACTTTAAATACCCGGACGATGCACTTTATAAACCGAAAAAAACGAAGTGTGGAGTTTTGGACACGTCATGCACACGACTGTCGCCAGCTTTAATTACATAGCGGGGGGGCGCTATCAGACTCCGATGTTGAATGAAAAAATAACCTTATAAAATTCATAGTGAGTACATAGTGCATAAGTACATAGTGTATAGTGCGTCATTTGGGACACAAGTGATATGTCTTCCAATTTATAGAGAAATGCATCCAATCTAATTGGAAGGAACTTTATCATGCAGCAAGACAATGATCCAAAACACACTCCCAGCTCAACAAAGGACTTCATCAGGGGGGGAAAAGTGGAAGGTTTTAGACTGGCCAAGTCAATCACCAGACCTTATCCCAATTGAACAGCATTTCACCTCCTGAAGAGGAGACTGAACGGAGAAACTCCAAGAACTAAAAGAACAACTAAAAGAAGCTGCGCTAAAAGCCTGGAAAAGCATCACAAAAGAAGAAGCCAACAATTTGGTGATGTCAGTGAGTCGCAGGCTTGATGCAGTAATTGCAAACAAGAGATATGGAACCAAATCTTGAGTGTAATTTACATTCATTTACTTTAAGACTATCTGATCCTACACTTTTCCTAGCCTAATTAATTTCCTAAATAGACACAAATTATTCTGAGCTATACGAAATGATACTTCTGAAATAATAGAATGATAGAAAAGTACTTGCTAAGATGAAAACAGTTCTTGGTTCTCGTTTTCTCTTTTATCCCTGTAAATGCTCTTATACTTTCTATTGGCATGAGAAGCAACTCTCAATTAATTAATCTCTCTCTCCCTCTCTCTCTCTCTCTCACTCGTGGCTGCTGATCACGAGATGAAGGGATCGGTGAGATGAGTGCAGTCATGAGGGGAGGGTTTAAAAGAATTCCCATGGATTTGTAGAAGTGTAAAGCAGTGAGACAAACAGAGAACGAGAGAAAACTGATACCAGGTACATGAATTTATTTTTTAATTCATATATATTTTATGGTATTGTCAGAATGAAGACAAATCATAATCAAACTGTGTGTGTGTGTGTGTGTGTGTGTGTGTGTGTGTGTAACATTGTACAGCTATGAAAATCCTTATTTAGTTATCCCAAATACTGATTTTGCAATGGACAAATGTTGAGGAACTTTGAACTTGTAACATTTTGCTTTTACACCACACCACACTACTTATGAAAGCGTGACAGGTCATACTTTTTATCCATTTATAGTTACTTTTGTGGATCGCCTGCGTTAGAGCAGCTCATCCGTAACCACTTGTTTCTTGACGTTAATAAAAACACCGTTTGTTACTGTAAAATACCCAGAAATCCTCCATCCTCAAGATATTTCTGTATTGTAAAACTTTACACGTAAAAGTTACAGTTTTACCTCTTCCTGTTACAAAGCACTGACACTGGAGACTCCTTCCATAACTGCTAAACAGCTCCTTAGACAAAAAATCTCAACAATTACACACTATTTGAATCCTAATGTATTAAATCATGTATTAGATTGAGCGCATTAATATGAACCTTGCAGAAAAATCAATCAACACCTTCCGACCAATCAGCTGAGGTATACGTAAATCTTTATTAGCATTTATCCTGTAATGTGAGTTTTTAGGGTAAGGGTAATGCGATAAAGCATTGACAGTGTGAAAGATACACTGACCATACAGTATTTGGCTCTGAGAATGTAGTGTTTGAAACCTAAATCGAGAGTTCTGTGTTTGAACAGAACCTGCATGTAGACAGGATGTGGCAGAGTGTGTTTTCGCTCTGCGTGTACATCACGGTCACCCGGGCGCAGTTCCCACGCGAGTGTGTGACACCCCAGGTCCTGCGTAGTGCCACCTGCTGTCCATCTCCCACTGGCCTAGCCAACGATGAATGTGGAGTGAGGACCGGGCGTGGCCGGTGTATGCCAGTCGTCGTTGATTGGCGGCCACACGGCCCTCAGTACCCTCACGACGGACGGGACGATCGGGAACGATGGCCGCTGCGCTTCTTTAACAGGACCTGCCAGTGTAACACAAAATTTAGTGGGTACAACTGTGGACGGTGCAGATATGGGTTTACTGGAGTAAACTGTGATCAGAGAATCAGTGTGGGTGAGGATCACACACACACACACACACACACACACACTTTTTCCTTCACTAACAATTTTGTATTTTTAAAGAAGAAGAATCTAGAATTCAGTATGTCTGTGGAATACAGTATACTAAATAGTATTAATTCTTGTTTTAATGCACCTGGCAAGTCAAAGTGATGAATTTGGAATGGGATGCAATATACTCTACCTTATATTTGGGCAATACAACCTGATTTTGTTACTGTACACTGCATTTGCACCCATGTTTATCATTCCCGCTTATGTCATCGTGAATCCAGTGCGTCGTAACATCATGCAGATGTCCCCAGAAGAGAAACGGGCTTTTGTGAACGCTCTGGATCGAGCCAAGAGAACAGTCCATCCTGATCTGGTTATCTGCACACGACGCTACCAGGAGCTCTTCGGCCTGGACGGAAACACGGTCCAGTGTGAAAACGTCACCGTCTACAACTTTTTCGTCTGGACTCATTATTATTCTGTTTGGAAGACGTACATGGGGCCGGGACAGCAGAGCTTCGGAGGTGTGGACTTCTCTCACGAAGGTTCGGGATTCCTTACATGGCACCGGTTCCACCTGCTGCAACTAGAGCATGATATACAGGTGAGGGGGGAAAAGGAGACATTTGAGAGCTTTTTTTGGAACGTATATATTAAATATCGAATGATATAAAAGTACATATACAAATTATATAAATATATGTACAATATATTAGCCTCAGATTCCGGTTCTTGGCTGACAGGAAGTGGAACCCGATGTGGTATTTTTGCTGTTGTAGCTTCATTCACCTCATGATGAGGGGTAGTGGGGGCTTAGCGGTTAAGGCTCTGGGTTACTGATCAGAAGGTTGGGGGTTCAAGCCCCAGCACCGACAGGTTGCCACTGTTGGGCCCTTGAGCAAGGCCCTTAACCCTCTCTGCTCCAGGGGCGCTGTATCATGGCTGACCCTGTGCTCTGACCCCAACTTCCTAACATGCTCGGGTATGTGAAGAAAAGAATTTCACTGTCCTGTAATGTGTATATGTGATTAATAAAGACTCTATCTATCTATCTATTATCTGACATGTTGTGCATTCTTAGATGCTTTCCTGCTCATCACGGATGTAAAGAGTAGTTATTAGAGTTACAACCAGTCAAACCTGTCTGGCCGTCCTCCTCGCCCTCTCTCATCAACAAGGCATTTCCACTCGCAGAACTGCCGCTTACTGGATGTTTTTTGTTTTTCGCACCACTCTGTCTAAAGAAAAGTTTCTGAAACGCTCAAACCAGCCCGACTGGCACAAAAAACCCCCCCAAAAAACATGCCGCATTCAAAGGCACCGAGATAACGTTTTTTCCCTTATTCTGATTCCAACAATGGCTCTTGACATTTATGTATCTTCATGATTTTATGCACGGCGCTGCTTCCACGTGATTGGTTGATTGATTGGATAATTGCATGGATTTTGCAGGTGTACTTCTAATAAAACTACTGAAGTGGAAACGTAAGACGTGAAAAAAAATTATATGAAATTGTAAATGATGCTGAAAACGTGATCTTGGGTTGTAGGGTTATTAAACCGTGAACTCATTCGCCTCTACACGTTCGCGCGTAGGACATGCTCGGGAACCCGACATTCGCTCTGCCGTACTGGAACTTTGCGATCGGAGGGAACGAGTGCGATATCTGCACAGACGAGCTGCTCGGAGCCAGGAGCAGCTTCGACATGAACAGCATTAGCTCCAACTCTGTGTTCTCTCAGTGGAGAGTGATATGCGAGGACGTGGAGGAGTACGAGACACAAGGGACCATCTGTAACAGTGAGAAACGCGCACTCACAAACACCCATCAAATATTTGTGAAATTTAACTGCAGACGTAGCGTACACAAAGGCCTGGCTATGTGCTGGCTCGTAATGCACGCACGTATACACGCACATCCCTCTATGTTACTTCAGACTCTTATGTAGAAATATAGAAAGCATGTATACTAAGCATGCACACGCAAAGATTTGACAAAGATTCGAATTTCCAAAATGAGCAAGAAACAAATGATGCTTAGCATCATGTATCCTTCTTTTCTCAACTTCTCGACAAGGTGAGAAAGGGGAAAAGCATGACGTAGAAGGGACCTTTTTTAAGCTACCCACATGGAGTCACGGTCACAAAATGATAATTGTGCTTATTTGTACTCAGCTAAGCCAATGGGAATCCTCCATTAATTGAAGGAAGTACAACACTTCTATCCATTGAATGTTTCAGGACATTATTCGGCCCTTAAATGAGCTAGTACAAGGCATAAACGTTATCCCAGTAGCTGCTGCACAGAACCAAAAATCAATTCAGAAATGTTCTAAAATGCTGTGCTAGACTTTAACGATGGATCTTATAAGTCGCTAGACATTACAGATGGTTGACTTTTTGTCCTTTGCACTTCTCAGTTCCGTTCACGCTCATTCCAGTTGCCTTTGCGATTGCAATACATCTTGTAGCCAGTAGAGGGCTCTAAAGAACTAACTGCTACATATGAAAAATATGTCATATAGCTGTATCTTCTGCTCTACAAATGAGGTTTCTCTGGATTGTCTGAGTGTGTGCGTAGGTACAGAAGGAGGTCCAATCAGACGGAATCCTGGAGGGAACGTGGCTCGGCCGATGGTACAGAAACTACCGGAAAATCAAGATGTCATTGACTGCCTGGAGCTCAACAATTTCGATACTCCTCCGTACTACTCCACCTCGACCTGGAGCTTTAGGAATACTATTGAAGGTAAAACGCACAGCTTCATAAGATTCCATATGGAATCTTAGGTAGAAATACTATCGCACACACACACACACACACACACACACACACACACACACACACACGCACACAGCTTGCTATCTGGAACCCATTAAACCAACATGGACACATACTATAGAATATTACTTTGTGTGTGTGTGTGCGTGTGTGTGTGTGTGTGCGCGTGTGTGTGTGTGTGTGTGTGTGTTGTTAGGTTACAGCACCCCCCAGGGGAAATATGACCAAGTGGTGCGCAGTCTACACAATCTGGCTCATCTATTCCTGAATGGTACAGGAGGTCAGACCCATGTGTCCCCCAACGACCCCATCTTTGTCCTACTGCACTCCTTTACTGATGCCATCTTTGATGAGTGGCTACGTAGACACCATCCTGGTACACACACACACACACACACACACACACACACACACCCAACTAATTAAACTAAACATTTGGCCACCAGCAAAAACAGAGCAACGAATTAAACAGAAGTCCTGTACCCAACAAACACCAAACACCTACCCCCACACACACACACACAAACACATGATTCATCCCGGGTGTGTTTCAGGCGCAGTGTTTTACCCTAAAGAAAACGCTCCCATTGGTCACAACTGGCATTACAACATGGTTCCTTTCTGGCCACCGGTCACAAATGCGGAAATGTTTGTCTCGGCGCCGGACAGTCTTGGATACACCTACGAGGTCCAATGGCCAAGTGAGTGAAACTCTATTATACCGTAAATGCTTTCATTTCATATGCTTGAGATTATATTTTGCTTGACTCAAAGTAACCAACAAACGTTATAAGAACGTCACGCGAGTTTTCACTTTCATGAGGGTGAGCGGTCCGATACGTGTATGAAGCTCGAGTACAAATTAATGTGAACGAGAATTGTTACATGATGCATTTACATGATGCTTCAACTAAAATTTACGTTGCTTGTCCCCCCAGCTCGGCCGTATACCGTCTCTGAGATCATTACCATTGCTATAGTGGTCGTAGTACTGGTGGTGATGGTGGTAGGTGGAGTCACTGCGTGTTTTGTCCGAGTGTACGCCTCGCGCGAAGGGCTGGAGCCGCTGCTTGGGGAACATTTCCGGCACTACTCAGAAGACGATCACAAGTTTCACTACGCAGCCTGAAGATGAGTGTTTGGTTTTTATTTTGGACATGTTACGTCATTCATCAGAGAATTACAGAAACCGTGTCTCTGACACAGTACTAGCTATTCAAATGACAATTTTAATACCGTTCTTACAGCGCACCTATTATGGTTTTGAAACGTGCCTAATTTTGTTTTAAAGGTCTCATACAATAGATTTACATGCATCTAAG
>JANDJT010000168.1:4182984-4201431 GCA_024331685.1 Stegophilus panzeri
GAATCGATTCCTTCTTTTGGGAGTCAGTAACTCGGTTTGTCGTGCGCTTTGATTTTTGAAACTTTGCAGACTTTTTACATTCACAAACAGCTACGTATAAAACACACTACATGAAAGGTAATATTGGAAAAACCATAATAGGTGCGCTTTAACACTCCCTTCTCACAGGACACATGGCAAGCACCACTTAGAATAATTATATGAATTTAAAATAATACTAGTGTTCGAAGAGAAGAAAACCGTATGCAAAGCTCATGATGCGTTTATTATACGGAGCTTGTGCTGACACCTAGTGTACAATTTTGGGATAGTAAAATAACTGCGTATTTTTGTGTAACAGCACGGTCTGTTGCGTTTTAGCCCTTCTATTACGCAGGCCATCGATTGTGTGGTTATATCAGCTTATTATTATTGTTTTCAGCAATGGTTTTCTTCCAAAATGCACTGAAATTCACTGAAATGCTGTTACTTGCAAAATAAAATGTAGGAAAAAAAGAATAAATAAATGTGTGTCATGTTTTTTAATTGACAGAAAATCCAGATTATGGAAATGAAAGTAAATCTCCAGTGAACAATTTAACTGCATTATTATTATTTTTTTTAATTTTAGCAGATTTCTGTGTACGGATGTTTAAAATGAAATCTACTAGTTAAAATGATCATTATTTCTTTGTTGTATGTAATGACAAACTGCATACAGCATAGATTTTTATTTATTTATTTTTTATTTTATTATTATTTCTATCAAAGTTAATCCACTTGCCTCACAACTGTTATTAATATGACATCTATGAGCAACTGTTTCTAAGCGGTATCAAAGAAATGGGAAAGAATTTGGTGCCATCTGGTGGCTGCATGGATAAATAACATCAGGGAGCTTAGCAAGCAGATTTAGCATCTAGCAAAGATGGCCTTCCGGTTCGACCTGTTCTTGCTATGTTTTGGCAACCCGTAAGTAGTACATCAGCCCAAACTGGATTTTTCAGCAGGGACATGAATACACTTGTGTTTTTAACACCTCCTCACACTCCTCTCACTATTTTATAGACGTCTTAATCGCTGTTCCATTGCTTTGCGTCAAACGGGGAAGAAAATAATTTTTTTTTTTTTTTTTTTTTTAAATGATTGTGCTCCAAAACATTTGAGACAACATTTGATTTGCAATGAAAGTGTCACATGATCTCAGTATAAATGAAGCCTCTCGAAGGCTCCACAGTTTGTTGGAGAATATGCCTAAACAAACAGCATCACCAATCACCAATGAGCTATCAACAACAAATCTGGGACAAAGTTACATAAAAGTATCAATCTACAAGTGGCGAGCCATAACAAATCCTGTTTGGAGGCATGTTGGAGATTCAGCTAAGATGTGGAACAAGGTTCTCAGCTCTGCTAATTTTTTAAAAACTTTTTTGCCTTTGGCTACGTCTTGCGGAAACCTAACACCGCTCATCACACTGAGCACTGCGTGAGGGAAGCACGGTGGTGGTAGCATTGTGCTGTAGGGATGCTTTTCATCAGCAGTTATTGGCAAAGCTTTGAGGGTGAGCTGGATGGAGCCACATCCAGGGCAATACTAGAAGAAAACCCGAGACTGGGGCAAAGGTACACCTACACATCCAAGACCCTAAGCATACTGCCAAAGCTCCATTGAAGTGGTTCAAACCAGGAACCCGAAGGTGTTAGAATGGTCCAATCAAAGCCCAGATATCAATCCTATAAAGAATCTAACTGAGAGTTCAGCAGTGCTCTCCATCCAATCTGACAGAGCTGAATGGACAAAAAAATATCAGGATCCAGATGTGTAAAGCTGAAAGACATCCCAGAAGACCAGCTGTATTTTATCGCAGCCGAAAAGAAAAGCAAGAGACGATACACGGGACAAGCAATAAGATTACAGAACTCGGTTCTCGTTTTTGAAAATGCTTTATTCAACTACTGCACCACTATAAATAGCCTACAATAATGCCAAGCCTATTACAAATATATAGCGTGATAGAAAACAGCTCCATAAAGGGATCGCTGAAGACAACTCTTCTTCAACCTTTGATGTCTTGTTCGTTTCGTTTAGCAACAAAAACACAAGTTTCTTTAAAAAAAAACAAAAACAAAACGACTTAGTGTTAATGAAATGATCGTGATACAAAGCAACTCGAACGCGTGACACCTTTGGGTCCACGCTCAGCTCAAACTGGCCAGCTGTATCTAATATATTAGCAAAACAAAAAAAACACAAAAAAAAAAACAAAAAAACAAAGAAAACATAAAAACAGTTCTTTTTTTTCTTCTTCTTCTTTTTTTTTTTTTTTTTACAGAACACTTTGGCAAAACAGTTAACAGTTTCCAAAAAAAAAAAGAAAGAAAAAAAAAAAGGCACATATAAAGGAAGAGAAAAACATTCATTCACTTCAAATATATTATAGAATTTCTTCTTACTTCATACACAAAAACAATGCGTTGTATATATTAAATATATCCTGATGGTTTCGGTCATCATAAAAGATTCTATGAAAGAAGAGTGTAGAAAGGGGAAGTCTTCTTGAAGGCAAACACACAAACGTAGAAAAAAGTGTACTCATGCTCTTATATCTATACACACATGCACACACACACACACACACACACACACACACATATACGGGCAACTTCATCAAGTTCAGAGTTTAGGGTGTGCGTGCATGTGTGTGTGTGTTTGTGTGTGTGCAAGGATTTATGAGTTGTTTGCATCGCCAGTGTGACAGTCTTAACACATAGGTTATACTCAATAAAAACACAATCTGTCATAATAATAATAATAATAATAATAATAATAATAATAATAATAAGCTAAAGTTAAAAGGGAAAAAAAAACAGCTTGACATCAAAAAACACAACAGAAACATGGAAATCCTTCACCTTTAGTATAGAAAAGTGAGAGAGAGAGAGCGCGCGCGAGAGAGAGAGAGAGAGAGAGAGAGAGAGATATGAAACCACTGTTGGCTACATGACGTTATGTGTGTTAATGATATAACGCGGTTGTTCGTGCATACTTTAGGATTTAAGAATGATCTACTAGTAGATCAAGGCACCAATACCTCACCATAGAGCCATCAAGAACAGATTTTTTTGTTTGTTTGTTTGTTTGTTTGTTTGTTTGTTTGTTTGTGTGTCCAGGCACTGTTGGGTTAAAAGGTCTCCCACAAAACCACACACGTACATTCGCACCTTCATTTCCTGATTTAAAAAAAATAAAAGGCTTTTAAGTTATCTTAGGCGTGTATCCCAAACGCTAGTGTTCTGAGAAGCATTCGAGAACTATGCTCCAAAAGCAAACCACCAAAAAACTACACTGTAAGAACACCTTGAATATAAAAGTCTTGTTAAAACACTGCTGCTGTAAGCATCAAGAACTCCTCGTCCCAGAACTCCCATTAAGCTCATACTGATTCCCTTTTGAGTCATGGGTTCTTCATCATGGAGTGTAAAAGCACTATACTCGTTCAGCCTGACGTTCTTATAAGAACAGACGGACAGAATTCAAGCTTTTCGGACAGATCTTTCTATAGGCCATGATGGTGATTTGCATAGGAATCGATTTAGTCCCATTCATTCATTCATTCATTCATTCATTCCAGCGTTGAGGATTTTGAATGAAACAGTATGACAGTACATGATTCTAGAATACGGATGAAACCAAAATGGACTATGTACAAGAAGAAGAAAAGCCCTTGTACATGTTTGTTCTCTTTACGACGATACGAGAGAGAGAGAAAAAAAAATGTACTAGAAAGAAAGCTCATTTGAATACATAAAGAAAGAATACAAATGATTCAATTCAACTGGGCGTGGATTCAAATGGAGAAAGCCTCTGACGTTATTATTATTATTATTATTATTATTATTATTATTATTTTAATTTTTTTATAAGACGAAGCCATGAGATGATATTCTGTGGCCAAAAGTGAAGTATCTTGTGTAATTTGAGCACACGAGTTAATGTGTTTAATACGTGGCCTCCGGTTAAATATTCCTCCGGCATGAACGGGTGGGGGGGTGGGGGGTATAGAATCTGTTAAAAATCTCATAAGGTGACACGTGTATACACGTCACAAGTCCAGTGACACCAGTGTGTCTTTCTGCGTCGTTGCAAGAGTGAAGGAAACTGTAATATGATCAGTCACCTCCATGCTCAAGTTCCTGTCGCCCCAATGGTCTAATTTCGGTGACCCAATTATTTAGAAAATAAACAAATAAATACAATAGTTACCATGAGTTAAGTGTCCAGAAAATAGATTTCAAGAAGCTTACTTCATGGCCTCACCTTATCCATCCATCCATCCATCCATCCATCCATCCATCCATTTTCCATACTGCTTTTCCTACAAAGGGTCAAGGGGGAGCCTGGAGTCTATCCCAGGGAACTCGGGGCACAAAGCAGGGGACATCCTGGACATCCAGGGTGCCAACGCATCACAGGGCACAATCTCACATACATTCAGACACTACGCACAATTTGGAAATGCTAATCAGCCTACAATGCATGTCTTTGGACTGGGGGAGGAAACCGGAGTACCTGGAGGAAACCCCTGAAAGATGGTTACCCAGAGGAAACCCTCAAAGTAGAGAATGCAAAAAGCGGGATTCCAACACTCAACCCCGGAGGTGCGAGGCAAACGTGTGCCACATCTTATAAAAAGTAATAATAATAATAATAATAATAAAATAACCACCAGCAGCCTTGTAGTAATCAGTAATCTAATACAGAGCTCTAACGAGTTAAAGTGTGGCCCTGGAACGCTCTATCTGATCTGATCGACGTTCTATATTACAAAAAAAAAAAAAGGCACAGCATAAAAACGTCCTTCAGTCTCGATTTTACATTCAGAAATGCAACAACAACAAAAAATAATAACCACGTTGCATGTTGGTCCTACAAAATAAATGCTGTTTCGGATCTTCACATCGACCGCCGTGCGTTTCGCTTCGGTTTAAGGAGGTATTGCAGTTTGTTTTTTTACAGTTTGTACGTGCTGTATTAAGGCTACGGAGTGTACAGTAGGTGTGCCTAAACACGGTGGCTATCTATCGTCTCTCGTCCCGCTCATTTTTGGCTTTGTCTCTGACTTCCGGTTTTATAAAAACACACACACACACACACGAAAACGTCAAGAGAGCGCGTTAAAGAAACCGTCCGAAAAACCTTCAAACAACAGCGAACTAAACGGCCGTCGAACGTGCCGCAAACAATAAAACGATAAAAAGAAAGGAAAATAAAACATGACATAATATAATATAACAGAATATCAAACGAAAAGGTCTAAAAGTATTAGTCAGGTATTCTTCTTATTATTATTACTCAGGCAACCTAGTGGTTAGGATATGAAACATCTTAAAAAATAAAACAACAACAACAACCACAAAACACTTGGAATCCCATTTGCGTGTTAAAACATGTCCATAAAATGATCCTTCAGTGATCACTTAGGTCTCTGCTCAGCAGTTTTGCATTTTTTTTTTCTTGTTTTTCCTCATGTTTGTCTCTTTTAATGTTTTTTTCTTCTTCTTCTTCAGGAAACTATTAAATGCCTTCGAGCAAATATGCTGTATTTCAGGTCAGGACAGAATGTTCATACTGTACAGGAATGTTCCTTCAGTATTCTTCGCAGCCACAGAGACAGGAGGAAGGTTTCGGAAGGTTCCAGATAACGTGGAGTGGAGTATTTAGCAAGGACAGTAGGTTTAATTCAATGTTTAGGTCTGCTCTCTGTGCTCTTTTAAAAAAAAAAAAAAAAAAAAAAAAAATCATTTGCATTAAGGACTCTCAAAGCAATATAATGCTTCTCTTGTATATTTGTGTTTCCTTTTATCATGTACTTTGGAGGGTAGAACAAGCTACATCCTAGCACAGAACCAGTCTAGATTCATTAGTGCAAAACACTATATATTTTGGGAAAACTTTGACAAAGCAACCGAACATTGGAGTTGTAATAAATGAGTAATGGTTGTGTCTAAGGAGCTGTGATGCATTAATGCTTAAGGCACTCCGGATCAGTCTAAAAAAAATGTTAAAAAAAACTCAAAAAAAGGATGTGTTTAGCACAATTTTTGAACCATCGAAACAGTCACCTGGAATCTTTGCCTGACAGGTGACTCTTGCCCGAGTAATCTGGACACGGAGCTTGAGATGAGGCTGCATCAGCAGATATGAAATAAGGAATGAGGTTTCCTCTTCGAAGAGATGATGAAAAGTAGTAGCACACACACACACACACACACACACTGATATCAGCAGGCCACGACTGGTGTTTCCAGTCTGTGTCGGTTCGTTTATTGGTCCGTGGAGATTCAATCACGCATCGAGTCAGATCTTGTGCTTGACTGAATGTGTATAGAATTAGATCAGTAGTTCTAGACAAGGGTCAGCGTTAAGTGAGTCACAGTCAGTGCGTAAATTCCGTCATTTTTATGTCTCTGGTCAGCACGTCTGGTCGATCTCAAGCATGCAGCTATCATCTAGTCTTTAAATACGCAATAGTCCTGGGTAAGCTGTTTCTGGTAACACTTTTCTACAAAAACAAAACTAAACAAAAAACAATAACAATACATTGTAACGCTCTAATAACGGTCATTCATTCCACTCATTCGTACTTAGGGGTAATTTATCGATCTGCCAATGTTTTTGTGAGGTGGGAGGAGGAAACCGGAGAACGCAGAGGTTTAGTGCTTCGAATATCTGTATCTGGAAATGTATCTGGATGCAAATCTGAAGTGCATGTGCATAGACTAAACTAGAATTGAGCACAATTAAAGATGAAACTGTTGAACCTTCTTTTTTCCCCCATTCCGGCTCCATAACCCCCCCCACCAAACCCCACCTTATTCTATCTGACATTACATTTTTAAAACGTTGGTAATGTCTCTGTATGTGTTTTTGTATTTAATCCGGAATTAATTTTGCGGTACATTAGGAAAACAAATACGTCACGTCTTTCTTATAATAAGAAATAATGAAGTGTATTCGCTTTAGTTGAAACACTCATTTTCCATCCATCCATTTTCCATAGTGCTTATCCTACACAGGGTCCTGGAGCCTATCGCAGGGAACTCGGGGCACAAGGCGGGGGGCACCCTAGACTGGGTGCCAATCCATCACAGGGCACGATCGCACACACATTCACACACTACGGACAATTTGGAAACGCCAATCAACCTACAATGCATGTCTTTGGATTGGGGCACAGGGAGAACACGCACGCTCTGCACACACAGGACCCTCAACCCCTCAGCCACTGTGCCCCCTGTGATAACATTTTACATGTTTGTAATGTTTTTATAACGTTTAATAAATATTACAGTCGCTTTGGGATTATGTGCAGACATTGTTAGGGTTATAAGTTGTCAAGGAATTATGCATAGAACATAATTAGAGCTTTATGAGGCATTATTAGAGTTCATAAAATGCGTCCAACTTAAAGGGAGACTACACCCAAAAATTACAATTCCGTCATCATTTACTCACCTTCATGTTGTTCCAAAACTGTATGACCGACTTTCTTCTGTGGAACATAAAAGAAGATATTTAGAGAACTGTCTCAGTGTTTGTTTGTTTTTTTGTCCATACAATGGAAGTCAGTGGGCACCAAAACTGTTTGGTTACCAACATTCTTCAAAATATCTTCTTTTGTGTTCCGCAGAAGAAAGAAATGCATGCAGGTTTGGACCGACACGAGGGGGACTAAACGAAGACAGAATTTTCATTTGTGGGTGAACCGGCCCTTTAAGAACAGCAATGATTTAGCAACGTGGATCTTTGTAGAAAGTGTTACCACTGCGTTTTTCATACAGGTTACCAGGCTTTCTTTTAATGTGCAGTCGAAAGACATTCTAGTTAGCTGGAGTTTAGGTTAGTGGTCTAGTTTGGCCTTTAGTTATATATGCGCGTAATGTTTTTGAGGAGTTTTTTTTGGTCAGTAGATTTAATATAAGTCCTTTATTCTCAGATCAGTCAATAGATATCTCGCTGTGTTGTGGGTAAAAGGTGCAAAACGCGTCTCAGTAGGTCTGGTACACGTCATGGATAGGCACTTGGAAGGTGGCAGCAGGGAAGGTTTGGGGCATGTAGCCAGCATAACCTCCGTATGCAGCCGCCGCCACAGCTGCGTTCTTCTGCAGCGCTGCCAGGGTAGCCGTGTTGGCATGAGCAGCCATGGGCATGTAGCTCGCACCGTACAGACCGGCGGCAGCAGCAGGGATCCGCGGGACATTATGAGCCACGGCGTACACAGGAGTGATGGGACGACCCTGAGAGAAAGAGCAGGAAAGAGTGTAAAAATATATATATGTACACACATCTGTATTTCACATTTCCCATTTAAACTCGTTTCACCGACGTTCATGAATGAATTACTTAATAAACTTTTACTTTTTTTGCCAAATTAATAAGAAGAATAGGACAAGAAACGTCTGTTATAATAAAAATAATCAACTTCGCTTTGTATTGAGCTGCATTGCACCACCCTGGTGATCGCTGATAGTTTTACTATAACAGCACACCCCCAATGTTGTTGTTAAAGTGTATAGCAGGCAAGGTGCCCTACTTCAAACAGTGAAAAAGGCTTAACGTTGCAGTACAGCCGTCAAAAATTTAAATAGGAGTCTCTATATTATTTATTCCAATGATTATCTATACAATATAACATAATTGTTAAAAAAAAAAAAGAACTACAACAACAAAACTACTCTACTCTACGATGTTAATTTGTATTAGTTCATAGGAACGATGCATTTTGCATTAATTCATTTAAATTTGAGCAGAAATATATCTTCCAGGCTGCAAAATTTGTGTTAGTTTTATCTTCATTGTTAGCAATACCATGAGTATGTATGGAAACACGGGAAATACTTTCACACGCTGAGAAATGAACCTGATGATGGGTGTGTCTGCACGTTAAAGGTATGATATTGACATGACAGCTATGGAGCTGTCATGCCATAATTAAGTATCTTGTGACTTTTTATCCTGTGATTATTATGGTGTGGCAACGAGACATCAAAGTTGTGGAGTTGTGGTCAACAACTGCGTAACTTGAGCCCGTGGCTCGACGTGTTACGGAACGGCATACTTACAGTACGTGGCCTCCAGTTAATTCTTATTGGTGGCCACAACTTATTAAAAAATAACCACCAAATTGTCACCTCAGTCGCTCCGTAGACACGACCTACAGTAAAAATCACCATTTCGTTTTAGATTTGTTCTAGACCAGCTATTTGAACACTTACTGAATATCTCTGTGTCGGTCCAGCTTTAGTAAAAATTCAAACCAGAGCATTTTAGTGTTTAGTGTTTAGTGTTGTACCTGAAAGGGTGGAGGTGTTGAGACGGCAGGAATGACGGCAGCAGTCGATGGAGCAGCAGAATGATCGTGCTGGAGTGCGAGGGGATTGATCAAATGCTCCACAGGGTGAATTTTTCCTTCCTCCACCAGTTTAGTAGCAGCGGGTGCAGCAGAGAACATAGTGGGGTACTGCGCACCGAGACCTGGCAGAGTCACTGCACCCATACACCCATACATCCACACACCCACACACACAAAAACACAAGACACAATTTTATAAACAGAAATATATATAGAACCCTTAAATAACATCACTACAATATCAGCGGTGGACGAATCAGAAGCCTGCATTTTTTTTTTGTTTTAATTCACAATTTACTACAACCAGAAAAGTTTCACACATCGTCTAAAGTGTTATCTAACTCATGGCAGAAATGTTTTCACTAGGCGGATTAATGAATTAGTGTACACAGATGACACATGATCTTTTCAGAATATGCAGGTACATATTAAAGCAGTCCAATTGAACAAGATTTAAAGACAATATGTTTAGAAGAATGGGCCAGAATCACACCTGAGTACTGCGGCCGATTAACGTCTTCATACAGGAAGCGTCTTGAAGCCGTCGTTACAAACAAAGGCTCCTCCACTAAGTATTAAATAAATTTCAGTTAGCGTGTTCAATACTTTTTTCTCATGTCATTCCTCTTTATTACACATAACTTTATTTATGGACTTTAATGTTGTGAATTCTTTATATTTCCAGATTTATTGAGTTAATACTGATGTCTGGTGAACATTTCATGTGAATAGCCTCATTGGAAATATATTTACTGAAAAAAATGTTGATGCGTTCAGTACTTATTTCCCCCACTGTGGAAACACTGACGAAGCCAATCACAATAAATAAAAAGGCAGGGCGAAGATCCTAATTCTTACTCTACACAGTCACTAAGACATCAAGAGAACATACGAAGAACAACCTCGAACAATTACACGTCAAATCACCAAAATAGCCGAAACTTTCTTTGTCGAGGGTGCAGACATGATGTGCTCTGTATGAACAAGGATAACGATCATGAACTCGTTGTTTACCCTTAAACGTCACTAGTTAACACACATAACTAGCTTAACTAGCTTGTGATATGTAGTTATAGCTACCATATTAGCTATTGGAACATTGGAGATTTTACTTGTGAAATGGGTTGGCCAATAAATTAATGCTATAATCCACAAGAGGGCGTGCGAGTAATTGTATCATGTATACGGGTGTTCTTACACATGATGCATGACGCAAAACCCACTAAAAACCCACGACCTGTTATAAAAATCACTCCAACGTACAAACAAAACCGATGTTCGATTAATTGTTTGATTTATTTTGAACAATATTCGCAATAAACTATTCTTCCGCTGTGTAATATAGTCTGTTAACAGCAAGCGTTACCAAGGTGTGCGTATATCACGTATTTTACAGCATGGTTCAGATTTGAGAATTTAAACGATCCGGTTCATAATTATGATTTGTCCACCCCTGTTTACTGTCACATTATACTACATTATCAGTGTGCAAAACATGATGTAAAGGTTATGCAGGTTATAGAGTGCTACTGTTGCAGGCCGACGATAATAATAGAGGAACCCGCTAAAATACAAAGAAGCACAAAAGCAGTGAAGCGAAAGAAAGAGAGAGAGAGAGAGCGAGAGAGAAAGAGAGAGAGAGAGAGCACCTACATAACCTGTTCTCAGTTATGGCAAGTGACTTGGCTTAATATTAACACACACACACACAGACACACACACACGAACACGCGGTTCCCCATTGTTTCAACAAACAAAAAGTCTTTTCATTCCTGGGGTTAATTTCGATTTAGGATTAGTAGGTTTAACCAACGTCACAGAAGGCGTTAGAAAAGCTCGGAGGGATCAAAATTCTCAACAACAAAAAAGATGGGTGATTTCACAAGAGTAAAAAAAAAATAAAGTGATTAGCATCAAATACTTTGCTGTGGAGAACAGATTGAGCAAGATGGAAAATTAATTTGCGAGATCAGAAAAATCTGAAATGTGTAGGCAGCAATATTATTATTGTTTCTCTACTCTACTCCATTCCACTAGGGTGCAGCAGAGCCAGACAGGTTTCTCTCCGTATATATCTCACGTTTGTATTTATTTTTGATTTGTTTTGGGTTTGTTGTTGTTTTGGTCTTCAGATGATCAATTTCCAAAAGCATATCAAATTTGTCTGATGTTATGAATTTCACTGCTAATCTAATGTCTGCCCCTGCGCTTTGGAATTGAGAGAGCTGAGAAGAGGAGCGGGTTGAACTGAGTATGTGTGTGTGCTTTAAAGTGTCACACTGACTTGTGCCAGGCTTAATGCCCACTGGATTAACGGCTGCCAGCTCCAGACTGGACATGAGCTCATATGGTTTTTCCGGCAACTTGGTCTTTCCTTCATGGTAGCGGCTGTAAATGCCTCGACCGGCGGAATAGCCACCGAGGTACGAGCCACGGGGCCCTGGGCCTCTGTTAGTGGCTCCAGCACGGCCACGGCCTCGTACAGTACCTGCTTGAAATAGAAAGGACAGGGGACGTTCTTCAGACACTCACACATAGAGGGCGCTGTGTTGTTTCTGACATAATACATAAGAGAGCGACATCATGGGCAATATAAGGTGTGTATATATATATATATATATACTCTGTGTGTGTGTGTATTTATATTCTTCAAAACTGGTTGTACCTCGTTTTTTTTGTTGGCTTATTATTAGTATTTTTTGTACAATTCTGCGTCACAGTAAGTGGGAGGGTACTGCGTCCTCAGGATTAAAGCAGTTACTGAAGAGGAATGATGAAAAGTGAATAGCAGGTGTAGCTGAATATGTTGTTAAAATGTTACATGATATGGGATAGATTTGATTTTCATTCTCATGGAGAATGGCCGGTATGACGTCAGAGATTGAGGAAATGCACTTCGGTGTGAAATCAAGCTCTCTGCTCAACCCAACAAACAAAAAATCTCACAGAAGAAAAACAAACAAACAAACAAACAAAAAAACCCCAACAATAACATGGGGGTCAATAATTTGTGATTAGTATCCAGAAATGCTTTAATAGTACAGATTTCCCCCAAGAGGACCAGATTCATTATCATACAGTCTCAGGATCATGGCTGTTCCTTAGCTCCAGTGTAACAAAGCACGTCTAAAACCAACTCGACCAGCCTCGAGATTTTCTTAAAAGGAATATTGTTACGCCACTTTTTAAATGTAGGCTGGATGAGTATTGCTGGAGACAAACTGCCAGACACAGGAAGCTCAGTAACAGCATAAACCTTTGAAAGCTTATTATACTTGAGTCATAAAGCAATAGGCCAGAGTTACTTAAGTTACTCGGTGATTGTTGTAAAATGGTATGGCATTAAAAATGATTACAACTCCAAAATGTTCATGATCATCCTGATGGGATCAGTTTTCCACACTCTACGAAAGAAACAAGAGAACAATCAAACACCTCTAACCTTTGATGAAGTAGTCACGGTTGGGTCCAATGAGAGTGCTGTAAGGATAGCCGTAGTAGGCGAGGGTGTAGGGATCGCACTGATACACCAAATTCTGCTGAGTACTGTCACTAGTGGTCACGGTTCCCTTGGATGCTTTCTGGTAGCGAGTGTACTGCTCCTTGTCTACAGGCTTGGCCAACGTCACCTCGATGCACGACCCCTCGATTTCTGTACCGTTCAGGTTGTCCATAGCCACCACCGCATCGTCCCGGCTGGTAAAGTGCACGAAGGCGTAGTCACGGATCTTCTTCACTCGTTCAACGCAGCCTGGGTTGAACTGGCTGAAGATCTTGCGGAGGGCCTCCTCGCTGGTCTCAATCATCAAGTTGCGCACGTACAGGATCTTCACCGTTTCCATGATGTCCTCGTCAACGTCGATTTCTGGTTCGGCCCAGTCGACAGCGATTTGGTGACCCCAGAGCTGTGCGTACAAAATAGTCATATAAATAAGGTTAAAGTCATAAAAAAACCACTCTGGTACTTTGGGTCTGTCTTTCGTCATATGCCACCCCCAGAGACACCAGACACACCAGACCTGTTTGACTGCCATAATTTAAAACCTTAATCTCTAGAGTCTATTGTAAAATAAAGGTTTCACTGACTGAAGAGATGAATATTATCAGAGGTCTTTCGAAAGCAGTTTTGCACACGTGGTGTCTTACCTGAATACGCCCCGGCATGAGTTTCCTCCTGGCCATGGCAGCTGCACGATGGGACTCGTACTCTACAAAGGCAAAGCCACGATTCTTCATTTTGTCTGCAGCACTTGCATACACAATCACATCCAGAACCCCTTCTGTCACTTTGGAGACTTCCTCCAGAATCTCTTCTCGCTTCTTGGTTTTGGGAATTCCACCAATAAACAGGCGGCAGTTGTCTACACTCGAGCAGACCCCCAGCAATCGTCCAGGGCGCACTTCGTAGTTGTTTAGCTCTCTCACAGCGCGTTTCGCCTCATGTTTCTGCGTGTACATGACGAAGGCGTAGCCACGGTTCTTGCCATCAAAGTCCATCATCAGGCGCATCTCATAGATCCTGCCCACTGACTCAAACACCGGGACCAACTCGTCTTCGTAAACATCACGCGGGATCTTGCCCACGAAGATCTCACAGCCACGTGGGGGGGAGGTGCCTTGCCAGCCAGGGGGCGGGCCGTATTTGCGTTGTCCGTTCTCTTGAACCATCTTGTAACCCGTGCGTTCCATGAGAGCCAACAGGGCCGCTTCATTAGGGGCTCCAGCAACACCATCTGGAATGGATCCATGGAGGATCGGATGATTATTGGCAGGGTTAGATTTGGAGGAGGGGCTACAGTTACTCATGGTGACGGCAGAGGCGGAGTCTTCTGCTGTCATTCTGACACAATCTTCCAATCAGTGCTGGAGTCTGATGAAAGAGGAGCATTTAGTTAGTATCTTACAGTTACTGTTAGCACCCTAATTTATTATTTTCCTATAACACCACCAAGAATGACACATCGAATATTTCATTCATTTATCGTTATGGTTAACGTCGTGGAAGTTGATAAGACGAACATTCAAGTAAATACCTTCAGTTTAAAATGCTGAAGATGAAACAGCATGACAGTGATCTGCAAATTTTGCGTGACGATATTGGTTTCATGTTTTACAGAACGAAAGCTCGGTATTAAACTTAAGATGTCACTTCGATGGGGGGAAGGGGGGGCACGGTGGCTTAGTGATTAGCACGTTTGCCTTGCACCTCTGGGGTTGTGGTGCTTTGAAGGTTTCCTCCGGGCACTCCGGTTTCCTCCCCCAGTCCAAAGACATGCATTGTAGGCTAATTTGCCTCTCTAAATTATCCATAGTGTGTGAATATATGTGTGCTTGTGCCCTGCTATGGGTTGGCACCCCGACCAGGGTGTCCCCTGCCTTGTGCCACGAGTACCCTGGGATAGGCTCCAGGCTCCCCACGACCCTGTGTAGGATAAGCGGTACAGAAAATGGATGGATGGATGGATGGATGGATGTCACGTTGATGTTTGGTAACAATTGAATGTTGTTTGTAGGTAATGCTCAGGAGGATGTGTAGTATGTTGAAACGAATTAAAATGTGCTAGCTAGCTAGCTAGGAAAACTATGGTTGACTATGGTAGCTGTATATACTATTGATAATGGAGGTGGTGTTTCCTTCTGCACAGCTCACTTCCAGTTATTCCCAGACTCATTTGCTCTTCCTTGAGTAATTTTCTTGATTACTACTTTAACTTTGACTCAAGAGAATTATTACCACACCACAGTAGCAGTACTTTTACTCATTTCTTCACTACCTGCTGAGTCCATACTCATATATATCAACAGCTCGGTGATTCACAGCAATAATGTAATGAAACTCCTTCTCTTGGCCTCTTACCGCTTACACACATTCACAAAACAAAAAAAAATCTTAAATCCCATTCTCAAATTAAAGCCGCCTAATAACACCAGCTAAACCGCATGGACCTACATTCTTCAGAACGGAAAAAAAAAAAAAAAATCCCCAAAATACCCAAATCCCCTGGTCTGGATTTCTCCTGACACAGCAGCAGAAAATCGGGGGGAAAAATGTACAAAGGTCAAGGTTATCTTTCTAAATTCCAACTATCGGTGCAATGAATTCGCACTGTTCGGCAGGTTAGTATTAACTGTAGGTTTAGTATTTGTTTGAAGTGTTTGCTGAGATTTATCAGTGAGCTGGACACTGACGTTTCTGAGGACGTTAGGTTGCTTAGTAATTGTGCCATGGTTATATAAACGCAGTGGGCTGACCCACACATATCTTAACATGGAATAAACGTAGACGCACAATGAAACACCGTGCTCATTCTCCAGCCCTCACACACACACACACACACACTTCTCCATAGTCACTTCAGCACTATAAACTATAAAAAGAAATAGTATAAAGGTCAGCAATAAGTAATCTTTCCAGGTTTACAAGATTTCAACTACTCATATGTATATCTCTCTTTTTCTCTTTCTCTCTCTCTCTCACACACACACACACACACACAATTAGTACCTGCAAGTTTCATCGTCTGCTCCGAGAGGTGCACTGTAAAAAAGCATGTGACTGAGCGTGATGACTGAATAATAGATAAGTCAGCAGAACTAACCCAAAGCTCATACACACACTTCCTTATCCACATTCACATACACACACACACACACACACACATACATACATACACACAGATACAAAAAGGCAGTATCTTGGCTCCAGGCCAAGCAGAAACAGGAAGAGTAAGGGACCGGCCAATCACGAGGCAACTGATGGATAGACAAGTCATAGTCCCCTGTTCCTGCTCGTCTGAAGACGTTGCTCAAAATGTCACCACTCCCTGAATTCAGGGGGGGGTCAATAGTTTTTGTGCAGAAAATTAACTCACAAATGAGGGATTAGTGATAAAAAAAATAAATAAATAAATCTCAGCCTGTGTGTGTGTGTGTGTGTGTGTGTGTTCCGGTGAGGGGCAAAAATCAAGAGTGAATTACAACTCAGCAGAATTGAGGAGGTCAGAGCAAAGAAGAGGTTGTGTGCTGGAAGGATGTGAAGGATTCATGTGTGTGTGTGTGTGTGTGTGTGTGTGTGTGTGTGACATATATGTCTGTATTTTCTGGAAGTGAAACTGTTAAGGTCCCAGTTCCGTTAAGACGTGGCAGGAACAGCTGGAAGTGAAAAGAGAGAGAGAGAAAGGAGTTTTAATTATATTTCAGCCTCCATTTCTCACTGAATCTCAGGCAAAATTTGACCTTTTTGCGTGTGTGTGTGTGTGTGTGTGTGTGTGAGTGAGAGAGAGAGAGAGAGAGAGAAACCTGAGGTGGCAGCAGGTGGATGATTAACTTACATAAATTACTGCCTACTTGAACTACTGCACATGAACACGCACACGCACACACACGCACACACACACACACACACACACGTATTTGTCATACTACACTTGTGAGGCCCTTCAACTGATATAATTATGAATGTAACTAATTAATGTAATCTACACCTACGTCTAAACCTAACTCTAAACTCAGGACCTCAGTAAACAAAACGAACATTTTGGCACTTTAAAAAAAAAAAAAATACTTTTTAAATAAAAGCTGTAGTTTTTGTAAAAACAAAACACACTGAAAAAAAAGAAAGAAAAGAATTTGCCTTATGGAGACCAACCAAATGTCCTCACAAGGTCAAAACTGAAAATTTATAACAGGAACTAACTTGTCTTTCAGACGTTCAACATTAAAAAAAAAAAAAAAAAAAAAAAAAAAGCAGTTTGTCTGATAGGGACCAACCGAATGTCCCCACAGGGATAGGAATATCTGACAGCTTTGACCTTGTGGGAACATTTAGTCCCTACCAAGATATAAAAAAACATACACACAAATAGAGTCAAAAAGTAACATTATATTGCGTAGTACTCATTATTGTTTTATTGCTATGCCTTTAAAGAGTAATCAGCTTTACAATGAGTGATACACACTGCAGCGTGTGATGAGCTCATGAGTTTATTAGCACTGACTGAGACATGGACCTGATCTTTGACTTCCTGCAGATGAAAAATATGATAACTACACCAAGACACAGACACATGTAAACATCAGTTCGGTCTAGATCAGTTGAGAACGGTCTGATTGAGGAGCAAACTGAATACTTGAGAAAAAAAAAAAGCTAGGACAATGCATGAGAAAAACAATTGTCCATAATTCAGTGAGTTTTCTACACATGGTTTATTCCATCACATGAATTTGTAAAAAATGATTTCGCAGAAAAGCAGCTCGTTGGGCCGGACGCTAGCTACGGCGTTAGAGACACTGGACAGTGTGTGTTGTCTGTGCCAGATTCAGTAGTGATAATCTGAAGAGTCAGTAGCCGTGAACCAATCAGAAATGGTTAAGCAGTAAAAAGTCACTGTTGTCACATGTCAGTCACGTTAGTCGCTTCTTCAGGCTTTGGTAAGCGAGGAATTTTCTGTAGCCGGACCTTCGCGGATGTGAACTGGCCTATTCGATAGGTTTTCGCAAAAATAAAAAGAGAAACGAAAGTGCAGAGCAATACTGACCTCCAGCTCAGCACCACTGATAGGAAGTGAACAGAAGCAAACACACCATCAGACACTGCAGTTGCTAATGCTGAGACACTCAGGGTCACACTAATCACAACAACACTGTCATATCACTTATTATTCACACTAATTCCAATTACACTGTCATATACAGTGCCCTCTACTAATATTGGCACCCTTGGTAAATATGAGCAAAGAAAGCTGTGAAAAATGAATTATCTTTAGTGTTTAACCTTTTGATCTTCGACTGGAAATGTTATGAATCAACCTGAATTGGACGTGTGTCTATATCGTCTCAGCGCATTGTGAAGAGGATGGTTCGAGTGGCCAAAAAATCTCAAAGGATCACAGTTGGAGAACTGCAGAAGTTAGATGCGTCTTGGGGTCAGAAAGTCTCCAAAACTACAATCTGGAGTCACCTACATCACCACAAGATGTTTGGAAGGGTTTCAAGAAAAAAGCCTCTACTCTCATCCAAAAACAAACTCGAGCGTCTTCAGTTTGCCAGACAC
>JANDJT010000168.1:4250173-4267756 GCA_024331685.1 Stegophilus panzeri
GGTTTTAGAGGTGATGAATTTGGTGTCATTGATGGCATTTTGGTGTCGTTGCTGAGGTTTTTGGTGTCATTGATGGGTTTTTGGTTTCAGAGATGATCTTGGTGTCATTGATGGGGTTTTTGGTTTTAGAGATGATGAATTTGGTGTCATTGATGGCATTTTGGTGTCGTTGCTGAGGTTTTTGGTGTTAGTGCAGATGTTTGTTATGTCAGAGGTGATGTTTGGGTGTAAGAGATGGCCACGTTAGTGTCAGAGATTTTTTTTTTTTTTTGGTATCAGTCCTGACCTGCTTTTTCTTCCACGCAGTATTTAACGGAGTTGTTTGTGTCACAGGGATGACGGCAGCATTTTTGATGAGTTGATGGAAGACGATGAGAGGGATAAGGCCAAACGGTAGGACCGTTGCGTCTTTTTGGAGCTCCTTGACATCAGATTGCGAAAGTTTTAAATTCTCAGGACACGTACTGATCGTTTTATTGTGATTTCAGCGTTTCCCGGAATAAATCTGAGAAGAGGAGGCGAGACCAGTTCAATGTCCTCATCAAAGAACTGGGCACCTTGCTGCCTGCCAACACTCGCAGGATGGACAAGTCCACTATCTTGCAGAAAAGCATCGACTATCTACGCAAGCACAAAGGTAGCACACTTTAGACAACAAAGTGGTCCAGATCACTGTTAGTTTGTTCACAATTTAATTGAAGTAAGGTCAATTAAAACGTGTCGTCTTGGAGATGCTGATTTCAGATGATGATGCACACATGAATCTTTTTTTTGTGTTTAGTCATCCCAACCTCTGTCCAACACACAAACACACACACACACATACACACACACACACACACTGTTCCAAGAGATAATGAGTAAAATGTTTTAGAGTGCTGATTGGGAGTTGAGTCCACTCACTGTTGTACTGTATAGACACACTGTGCTTTTTTTTTTTTTTTCTTTCCATTTTAAGTACATTTGCATTTATTTGCTCGATGCTTTTATCCACTTGCGAGTGATGTAGAATTCCGTCCAAAAAGCGATCCGTTAAAGCAGCTGACTCAGTCATATGACTTGCTGCAAGTCAAGCTGATTTTATGCTTCATTACGAGCGGACTTCTGGAGCTTTTCGAAGCTTAGAGGACGAGGCAGTTCGGAAAAGTCATTTTTTCCAAAAAATCGAAACGTCTGAACGCGCCGGCCCGCTCGCGTTTTCAGTTTCATCTGTGGGTCGGATCGACGTTTCCCTTTCAAGTCAGCGCAGTGATGATGTTTACTTTTAAGTACCAACTCAAACAAGCTATAGAAGCATTCGTCAGAGTAAAAAAAAATAAATAAATAAAAAAAATCAGAAGACGTAAAAGTACCACAACGTTTTATACAACAGTTACACGAATTTGATTTGTCGAACGGGGTTCCAAGAGCGTGTATCGTCTGTGTTCGCCACGCACAATTCCGCTTCCTGGTTCGAAACCATTACTACAGTAGATTTAGCGACATCATCAGCGGCAAACAATACTTTTTCAGGAATATAACTTTTGACTTAAAATTTGAAAGCTCGTCAGACGAAGATGACAAGGATGCAGGAACACCTTTAACGGGAACGTAGGCATGAAGCCACAGGCTGAGTGTCATGGCTAATGTTCAGTATAATCAGTATATTCATTATAACCGATTAGTATTAGGCGCATGCCCTCGAATCAGTGTTTACCATTAGAATGGGTTATTCTGTATCACTATTTTGCTGTTTATACAGCACTGTTGAATGTTCAATTCTGATTGGTCAGAAGGTGTTGATTAATTCTCTATAACAGTGGTTCTGGCTGCAAGTATTATAATCAATAGTCAACAACTTTAAGAGGAGCGTATATGGCAGGCGCTCCGCATAAACAGATTTTAAAAAAACGTGATATAATTGATATAGCGAACCTTTCTGTGAGGAGATGTTTGTTTAGCAGTTTTGGAAGGAGTCTCCAGTTTCAGCACTTCGGAACAATCAGACGTAAAGTTGTAACTTTAAAGTGCACCTATTATGGTTTTTCAAATATTACCTTTCATGTAGTGTGTTATAGAGCTGTTTGTGAATGTAAAAAGTCTGCAACGTTTCAAAAATCAAAGCTCACGACAAATGGAGTTATCGACTCCCAGAAGAAGGAATCGATTCTGAACAGCTGAGTCGAGTCGTTAGTGATTCCAGACTTTACTTCTTGTACTGACCTACGTAGGTTTGTAACAAAAAGCCCCGCCTCTGGTCTTCATCTGCTGCTTGCTGACAGATGGAGCTGAAACTCCTTATGGTAGTGGGTGTTTCCTTTTCGAAACACAAGCGGTAGACCAATCACAACAGACTGGGACATCTGACCAATCAGAGCAGAGTATGCTCTCTGAAAGGAGGAGTTTAGAACGAATCCTTTAGAACGGATCATTTAACGAGTCGTTTGTGACACTGGGGGGAAAAAAGGTAATGATGCAGTTTAAATTATGAGCACGTTAAAGTGTTTTTTGACCTCGGATACGTGTAAATCTATTGTATGAGACCTTTAAAACAAAATTAGGCACGTTTCAAAACCATAATAGGTGCGCTTTAAGTTTTTCGACATGGAAAGTCCTTAGAATGGAGGAGGTTATGGTTTCTCGTAACGTGACCCGATGACACAAGTGATAACCAGAACTAAACTTGTGTAGTAGATGTTCCACAACATTAAATGTAACCATGACTTGTTCTTTAATTAGTAAAAAAAAAAAAAAAATTGTTGTTATATAATAGGGGGTGAAAAAAAGACTTCATGCTGTTATATGAAAATAATAAACGTTGAGGTGGTGACCACCACATCACGCTCCCTGTTGTTGATTGTTTTCAAATTCCAGTATGCCCCTGAATGTTTTATTTCTTACTTACACCCAGTTTCTTTGTTGATGGACAGCTGTCAAAAAGCTTATGATCCTTCTACTATTGTAAGGGAAAAGCAAGAGCATTCCAGGTTTTCAGAGGTTTTTTGTTTTTTTTTGACTGCTGTTCTAGCAGCTGTGGTTCTAGTTGTAGAAGAGTAAAGGCAAACAGTAGTGCTGTACGTGTGTTGATGTTCAGTATGAGCAGATATGTGAATAAGAGTCCTTGTGTGAGCAACAGGCTTTATGATTACAGCAGCAGTTTTTAGATATACTATACATCTACGGTGTCCAGGTGAAATCATCCACTAAATTAAGAGTGAGACAGTTCAAAGTGCTCAGAAGTGCTACAAACGAGTCTGTCTGTCCATCTGTCTGTGACGAAAGCTGATGTGTTATGATGATGACGATGAGGGGCAGTGGTGGCTTGGTGGTTAAAGCTCTGTGTTACTGATCGGAAGGTCGGGGGTTCAAGCCCCAGCGCTGCCTCTGTTGGGCCCTTGAGCAAGGCCCTTAACCCTCTCTGCTCCAGGGCGCTGCATCATGGCTGACCCTGCACTCTGACCCCAACTTCCTAACATGCTGGGGTATGTGAAGAAAAGAATTTCACTGTGCTGTATTGTATACGTGATCAGTAAAGACTCATTATCTTTATCATGATGATAACTGAGATGATGCTTTTTGTGCAGAAATTGCTGCACAGTCGGAGTCGAGCGAGATCAGACAGGATTGGAAACCCCCGTTCCTCAGCAACGAGGAGTTTACACAGCTCATGCTGGAGGTGAGATTTTCAAATTTGTGTGTATGAAGGCTGTTTTAAAAAAAAAAATATATATATATATATATTTAATCTTTTTTATTTAAATGCATAACCATATTTTGTCGTTGCTAGGCGTTGGACGGCTTCTTCCTCGTTATCCTGACTGATGGAAATGTCATCTATGTCTCTGAAAGTGTCACGTCCTTACTCGGCCATCTACCGGTAAGTGTGTGTGTGTGAGACACGCTGAGTGAACAGAAGCAAGTCATGAAGTCAGTTATATTTAAACTTGTATGCCATCACGTTCATTTGTCTGTATGTAATAAAAACGTTTGGTAACATTAAATGAATTGATTGATTACTATTTCGGCAATTTGTAACCGCATGGTATGTTTCACAGTTTTCCTTTTATAATATATGGGAAAGTCTTTAGGATGGTGAACTTTGCAATTTTTTTTTTCTGTAACATGACAGCCTACATTTTTTTTGGTCTTTTTAACTACGAGAGAGAGAGAAAGAAAGAAAGTAATGATTAATAATGACTTTCTTTAATAAGTAAATAAAACATACTCTGGCAAATCGCGGTGCTGTATGAGGAATAAAACACTTTGGGATAAGTGTAATCAACTTACAAAGTTGAAAGTTACATGTCAGACCTCATCACATCACATCACTTCACTTCACTGTTGATTGATTGATTGATTTTTCTGGAACAGCACACCCTTTTGTATTCATTATTACTTATGAAATACTGAATAGGCTAGACATGTTGACTTCGTATGCTTTGTCTCTGGGTCGTAGTCAGATTTGGTGGATCAGAACCTGCTAAACTTCCTTCCCATTGGAGAGCACACTGACGTGTACAAAGCCCTGTCTTCACATCCAGAAGGAGAAAACCTCAGCCCAGAATACCTCAAGAGTGAGTGACGTAATAATCAGATTCGACCGAGAGTTGACCACCGCTTGTTAATTACGATACCCGATGTACGAAGTCTCTGACATTCCCTGTTTGTGTTTTCCAGCTAAGGGCCAGCTGGAGTTTTGCTGTCACATGCTCCGAGGCTCGGTGAACCCCAAAGAACCGCCTGTGTACGAGTACGTCAAATTTATCGGCAACTTCAAGTCGCTCAACAACAGTGAGTATTGTTTCCGCTTCATGTTCTTCATCACTTCAGTCGAGTGTCCAGAGCTGCTGCGTACATGGCCTTGTTCGCCATTCTCCGAGCAAAGTCTGCGTAAACCAAACCGAGCAAAATAATCGATGCCGGATTTACAAAAGTTTAGTAAAAACGCTGATTTGATTGGGTTTTTTTTTTTCCTGTATTTGCGTGTGTATGTTGATAAATGGCAATCATCAGGAGATTATCAGGTCACGTTAGTTAGTCTTCAAGGGTCACGCTAGTTAGTCTTCTTATGCATTGATTTACAGAAACTCATAAACAGGATTAGGATCCTTAAGTTTTTTGTTTTTTTTTTTAATTTACGGTATTTTTTAACAGGAATACAAATTTTTCTTTGTGCGTAAACGCTCATACGAACAATTTACGCGGAAATTCATCCGTATCCAGCTTGATAAACGAGGCCCAATGTTTGCATGTTGAAATGTGTTCCTAGAGACCTCAAATTTTGTTCCACATGATTTCTGTATAACTTAAGTTAAACATTTCAACAAAGTGTCTTAAGGGTTTAAATGAGTCTTATACCACAGCAGTTTTCCTACTATTCCAATTTTTTGGCTGTCATGACCTCTATTTGTAATCTCTCTCTCTCTCTCTCTCTCTCTCTCTCTCTCTCTCCGTCTCTCTCTCTCTATTTTACGTTTTTCTTCCTCAGTGCCCCGTATAAGCCGGAACGGTCTAGAAGGAGTACTCCAGCGGTCGTTGCACCCAGCCTTTGACGATCACGTGTGTTTTGTAGCAACAGTGAGGCTAGCCAAGCCTCAGTTCATCAAGGCAAGTTACTCAGTTTTGATTTTTGTTAACATCTCCACAAAAGCCCATCATTCATGATTTGTTGTGCGTTTGTCGTTCATGTGGGTTTTCCATATGCTTTTTAAAAATACATATTATGAGAAGTATTGGTCCCTGGCTTTACTGGTATTATAGTTTGCTTTTAGAGTTGTTGTGGGTGTCGTTAAGTATTGATGATTTTAAATCTAATTTTTTTGCTGTAGAGCAAATGTGTTTACCAGGAAAGAGGATTACTTATCGTCCGTAACGCACGTCCTGAGCAGATCTGGGCTTAGCTAGTATTGACTGATTACCGATTAACTGGGATTGTGCTACGTTTTACGACAAACACGTTTGTGTTTAACTGGTATTGATTACTGATCGACTGTCTGCAGATGATGTCTACCAGTGGTACATGTGTGCTTAGCTTCTATTGATTGATTGATTGATTGATTGATTGATTGTCTGCAGGAGATGTGTACAGTGGAGGAGCCCAATGAAGAGTTTACCTCTCGACACAGTCTAGAGTGGAAATTTCTTCTGTTAGATCACAGGTAATACTCTTTCTTTGTTGAGTTTTTCCCTTTTCCATTTACCCCTACTCATCAATTTTAATCATACTTTATTTAAGCTTGTTGAATAATTTGTTTATTTCTTTTTTTATACCATTCTCCAGAGCTCCTCCCATCATTGGCTATCTTCCCTTTGAGGTTCTGGGGACGTCAGGCTACGACTACTATCATGTAGACGACCTGGAGTCACTGGCGAAATGCCACGAGCATTGTGAGTAAATGTGTACACACACACACACACACACACACACACACACACACACACACACACACACAAATCCATGCACCCAGCTATATCATCTACATGTATGTAAAGTTGTGCCACTTTGTTAAAGCACTGAATGATCTACATATACATGTTATTACTACCTTGTGCAGTGATGCAGTTTGGAAAGGGCAAGTCATGTTACTATCGATTCCTGACCAAAGGCCAACAGTGGATCTGGCTCCAGACTCACTACTACATCACCTACCACCAGTGGAACTCACGGCCCGAGTTTATCGTGTGCACGCATACCGTAGTCAGGTAATTTTTGCACACACGTCTCACGATATACAAAGAAACACCAGTTTTATATTCTTCATACATTTAGCAACACGAGGGCCTCGTCAGCGACTGCTACAGACCAGGCTTGAAGGCAATGTGTGGAGGTAAGGTGCAGAGGCTTTGCAGGACAGTTGCTCTGTAGGGCTTACATTGCATTCGGCATCACAGGCCATCTAATAACAGCACAGAGGCTGCAGAGAAAGCTTCTATGTGGCTTTCAATTAAGAGAGCAGATCCATGGGAGAGTGCTGCTAGGGCACAAGATGAGGCCTGATCAACCTCGGCTGGGTAGTCTGAGAGAGGGTGTCTGATGTTTGAAAGACCTGAAACACCCAAGGACCTCAGGAAACATCAGTGACGATGTGCCCTAGCTTAGCATTGGAAGATATTTCATAATGGTGAAGGGGCTTGTGTACTTCGAACCTCAGGGCCGTGTCACCTAGGGCGTAAATGCTCATAGTAGGGCCACTGTTAGTGAACAGGTCTCGGGGGAGCGATCAAGTACAGTGTGATCCTAAAGACCCCCATCAAAGTTACAAAAAAGACCAAGTGTACCCTGACTGGAATACAGTTACCGAGACCTACCCCTGGATTCATGCCTGTCCACAGGCAAGCACCTGGTGAACGGACAACACGGTCCGCTCAGCTTGCGGCGTCACCACCTGCAAAATGAAGGGTAGAGGGCAGGTGCAATATCAGTTGGCTGGCAGATATGTGATGGACAGTCTTACACAGCCTGGGTTCTTGCAATGGAAACTGGCTTAGGGAACTTAGACTAGATGTATTTGGTCTTACATTAACAGACAGTATGGGTTCTAGTACCAAACTTCTTGATCAGGGGTGGTCGTTCTTCTTCTCTGGAGTTCCCACAGGAGATAGGCGTCAGTCTGGTTTGGGGATGCTTACCAGTGTATACAGGAAGGAAAACTCTTGACTGTTGTTTGTATGTACCAAAGAGCAGTTCGGAATATTCAGGCTTGATTATGAGGAACGATCTGAACTCGAGGTGAAATGTTATTAGACTTCTGTCGACAGATAATCAATAACAAACACTTTGTTCAAACACAAGATTTCTCTTAAATGTACTTGATACCAGAGAACCTTGGGCCAAAGGTCGGTGGTCAGTTTTGAAACTGTATCATCAAACCTGAGGCCATATGTTGTGGACACTCGGGTAAAAAAAAAAGGGGGGCCTAAGCTGTCGGTTGATTATCGCTTGGTGGTGAGATTTATCTGGTAAAGACAAAAGAGCCTTCTGGGCTGCTTGCGAGTGTCTGGCACAAGCTTTGTTGAGAGACAAATTGAACTCCCACGAGTGGTGAGGGAAGCAGACACAGAGGGTTCTCCTGATTCAATCGAGAGGTTTGGGGAAACCCGGAAAAGCCGGCTTCTGACGCGGGCTGCGTCAAAAGCAGTTGCAGAAGTGAAAGGACGGGCATTGGAGAGGCCATGAACAAAGAATGTTGGGTGGTCTTAAAGAAGTTTTGGCAAACCGTGAATGAGTGCTGGGAGGAGCTCTTTGAGGAACTTTATCCTAGTGGACATTCTCCCTTGAGAGGAAGTGCCAGACGTCTGGAGTCTCTCTCTGTGACTAAGCCTGCTATAGCAGTTCGAAACCTACATAGCAGAAAGGCTGTGGTTTGGATGAGATTTAGCCAGAGATGTTAACATGCCTTTTGAAAGTTTCCTGGAGATCTGTGGGATCTTATTCACTGGTGATGGAAAAAGAAACTGTGATATTGTCAAATGGACTGGGTCAGGGGAAGCTTTGTTACAGTTTCTGTACCGGTCTACGGTGATGAAGCAGGAGCTCAGTTTTTTTTTGGTTTTTTTTGGATAAAGCTGTTAATCATTTACGTCCCTATCCCCATCTATAGTTAAGAGATGGAATGAAGGAATGAAGTAATGAAGTGTTAAGGCCAGGGATAGCTTAGTAGTGGAGAGTCAAATCCCAGGACTACCAGTACTAGAGAGCCACTGTTTGGTCATTAAGCAAGATGCTTCACCCTCAAATGTATGTGTTTGCTTTATATCTTGAATTGTATTCTTGTATAAACTACTCCGTTGTGGAAGCGGTTTACTTTTAGAAGATGTGAGTGCCTTCCTCTATGCACTCTATGCTCTCTTTTCCTCACACTCTCTGTATAGTTATCGTCACCATTTTTCAGACTTTAATTCCCCCCCTATTTTTTCCGTTTAGGTATTCTGATGTACGGACAGAGCACAGGAGAGAGATGGGCATTGAGGACTCGCCTCCTGAGAGAACGGTAGACAAGGTGAGATATAGCTGAGAGCCAAATGAAATCAACAGCAGTCTTTAATAATACTTAAACAATACTTTAAGTGAATTTCGGCACAGGCCCTAATGGGTTTAATAACAGGTTGTGGACAGCTGTTGGTTTAATTAAACTCTCCCCGTTCCTCTCTCTGCTTCTCTCTAGCAGACTCAGGACTCTGGTTCTGAATCACAGTTAAACACCTCCAGCCTGAAGGAGGTGCTAGAGCGCTTCGATCACAGCTGCACATCTTCCACGTCCTCACACAGCTCCCGCAAGTCCTCGCACACAGCCATGTCTGACAGCACGTGCAACTGTAAGTGACACCGTAATCTTTTAACACCTTGGTTCGGATATTAATTTGCTGTGGAATATTTTGTGCAATATCATGATAATCTTTATTTTACTGTTTTTGAATTACGTCCTTTTTAAAAAAAAAATAAAAACCAACCAACAACTAGTTTTTCTAACTGTTTGTACATGGTTTTGAGACCATTTGGGTCTCAAAATTGAGTAAAATTGATTTGCATTGTGTTACATCGTGATATACAGTCCACTCTGAAAGTATTTGAAGAGCAAGGCCAATTCTTTTGTTCTTGCTATACACTAAAGACATTTGGATCTGGGATCAAAAGTTGAATGTGAGACAGCAGATCAAAACTACACTTTTAATTTCCTGATATTTACATCAAGATGTGTTCAACAGCTTAGAACATGTCACCTTTTTGTTTGAACCCACCCATTTTTCAAGTGATCAAAAATATTGGAACATCTGACTGAAGGGTGGTTCTTGTTGCCCAGGTATGCCATGTTGGATTGATTGTTTAAACAATTAATAGCTCAGAATGTCTACTCTTGGCTTGAGCCCTGGGTTTTCGACTGTGAAGACTGCATTTGTTGTTAAAAAAGATAAACCAACATGAAGACCAGAGAGCTGTCTATGGGAGAAAAGCAAGCCATTTTGAAACCGAGAAAAGAGGAGAGAAATCAATCCGAGCCATCGCACAAGCATTTGGTATAGCCAATACGCCAATTTGGAATGTCCTGAAAAAGAAAGAAATGGATAGAAATGATGGAACAGGTCGGCCAAGGAAAAACAACAGCAGTTGTTGACGAACATTGTGAGAGCTGGGAAGAAAAACCCAAAAACATCACCAACAACCTCCACAGGGCAATCCACTGTTCGAAGAAATATCGAGGCCATACCACAAGCTGCAAACGGCTATCTCGGCAAAGACGTATCTATCGTGTCCTCAGTGTGTAGCAAAAACAAAGGAATTGGCCTTGCCGTTCCAGAACATTCAGAGGGGACTGTAACTACAAAACGCATGTCTATTGAAGAGCCAGTGATATCCTGATGAAGTCCTGCTGTTTTGGATGTTTGTAACTTCGTTCTGATGATTACTCTGTGATTTTAACCACAGTCCGATTACTCAATCGTGTCCCGTTTCTGTCTCAGCCACTCCCCCGAAGCTGCAGATGGACATGAGCACTCCACCTCGGCCTAGCACTGTTGACATAACGTTACAGCGCCGCTCCTCTGTTAGCAGCCAGGTGGGATTCGGCGTTTACACAAACTGTCTGGACTCAGCCTTTTATGCAAAATATCTAATTATAGATATCAGTGCCTGATATGCAAAACTGAGCATTTTCCCATGCTGTAATTCACCTGACTCAACCTGGAATTGCCTGACTTTAAAAGCTTTAAAAGCTTGGGAATTGGCTGCATAGAGAAATAAATATGCTTATTTCTACACACATACACAGGTTATACACATGATTACAAAGTAGCAGTGATGGTATGTTTTTGTTTGATTTTAATGATAAAGGCATTTTGATTGAAATGCTTGAAATTTGGTTCTAGGTGAAGATAAATAGTGAAGACTTCTAACACAAAAATACTTTTGAAATGCCTCCTAGAAATCAAGAAAACAAGTGCTCAGCATGTATATCTCTATCGAGATATCTTTTATATATATATATATATGTATGTGTGTGTGAACTTGAAATATAAGATAGGGTTGGTTTTAGAAGACTGTTTTCTTACTGCATGTGCTGTGAAAAATGTCTTTGATTTTTTTAATTTTTTTCCCCCAGAATATTCACACTAGTTCTCCTGCTCACGTTAACCAACAGCAGCAACAACAGCCTCAAAATAACACACAGGTAACAACGTTATCGCAGTCGTTTATTCCTTACTGTCTCTTAAACACACCTCTGCAGCATCCACTCAGGCGGTAGTTCCAGCTGCACGTTACGTATCCTAATCGTGATCATTTTTAACACGCACAAACGTGCAGTGGCTTTTCATATAGTTCTGTTTAGAGAACACAGCTTCATAGGACTGAACTTGTCAATAAATTTCCCTTTATTTAGTCATTCTCATCATGGTTGCGTCATCGTTAATTGACCTTGTTAACATTTTTACATATATTTTATTCAAAATAATAAATGTTCCATAAATAATGGCCTGAATTTGAGTCAGAATTTAGGCTGGCTAGAAGTAATATAAAACTAAACGTACTGTAAAGCCTCCTTTACCTTAGATGAGGCTTGTTGATGCACTCTTGATTTCTTTCTATATTTGATGAGACTAATGCATTCCATCAGCCTTATGATAGTGTACACATTGTGTGTGTGTGTGTGTACGTGCTTGTAGCAATACTCTGCACAGCTGAATGCCATGCAGCATCTGAAGGAGCAGTTGGAACAGAGGACGCAGATGATCGAGGCCAATATTAAAAAGCAACAGGAAGAACTAAGGCAAATTCACGAGCAGCTTCAGAAGGTGCAGGGCCAGGGCCTTCAGGTATTGGATACTACACTACATTTTAGGATCTGACGTATGTAAGACTACACAATGTACGATTTTCTGAGAAAAATGCACGTAAGTGCTTCAGGTGTCTCGACCGACGCTTAGTAGTGCCTACTCGCCGTGGCTCAAGGCGTGGCCTTTCCAGAACCTTCAAACTAACCGTCCCTTAGTGGTGGAATGAGCTTCGAACCTCAATCCGGACCGCAGAATCTGTCACTATCTTCAAAAAAAACAGCTAAAGACCCACCTCTTCCATGAGCACTTAACTGACCCCTAACCTCCACAACCCCACCATTGTTTAAACAAACAAAAAACGTACTCTGGCTCTTACATCTCGACTCTGTGCACTTTGCTTCTCTAGAACTCAATTATAAATCTTGTATGGTAGCACTACTTTTATTGTTCTCCGCTTGATAGATCGCTTTGCTGGTATTTCCTCATTTGTAAGTCGCTTTGGATAAATGCGTCTGCTAAATGAATAAATGTAAATGTCTCGGAGGAAGCATATGTTGGTTGGTAGAGTGAAAGCTGATGGGAGAGAGATGACTGCGAAGGGAATTAGCAGGTGAATGAATTGGGCAGGAAACATGTGCCCTGAAAACACTATCATTTCATTTCTCTTCGTTTTGTCTACGTGAACGTTGACTTCTCTGGTCCGTACTTGCCATTAACCGTACCTATGCAAGATGGCCGCTGCACGTGTTCTGCGGTTGTTTGGTGTGTCGCTTGTGCACGTCCTCATGGTGTCCGCATGGTGCAATACCAACGTAAATAGTGGAGGCAGTATAGCACCATGTGACACTGTATCCAAAACTTGACTAGACAAAGCCACTTTGAGTCTCTAACCGCATACTAATCTACTATTCTAGATCATTAACAGTTTGCCTAATACAAGTAGGGTTTGAATTTTTCCCGAAAGGTCTGTTTTAGAACCTTTAGTCTTCTTTATTTCCTAGATTAGAAAATATTTTGGAATGTACAGTGAGGGTTTTTGATTTGAGACACAGATCATGATTGCAATCACGACGACGGCACAACGTTTGAAAACGAGCTCGTTGGTTTGTTTTACATCGCTGTGCGTGAAATCGCTAAACACTACAGAGTTGTTTTGGCTCTGACGTGCCATCGAATGGAGGTGACTTTTCAATCCTCGAGATTAACAGGTCTGCAGATAGGCAGGTGTTTATGTGAAGAGTGCCTCTCGCATACCAGCTGCATGCGCACATGTACACTTGGGGAAACTGAAGTCTGTTTGCACCTTAATGAATCTTGGGGTTGTGATCCAATCGAAAGCAAGTTTGGGGGTAAGAAAGATGTAGATGTATTAAGTAGCGTGCTTGCTGGACTTTTGCATCGCTATATTCTTATGTTGCTTGGCACACATCTGAAAAAATAAATTAAAAAAATAGCCAGGGTTTGTGTGATAATTCAGTTTTTTTGCTAGCAATGTTGGCACCTCTGAGTTCAATGTTGAACTGTGGGGGGAAAAATATTTTTCATTCGTTCCAGATGTACGTGCAGCAGTCCTCAGGCGGGGTCAATGTGCAGCTCCCTCACGTGAGTGGCGCTTCATGCTCACAAGCTGTAGTTGGAGTACAGAGCGTCACGAGCACTGCCCACAGCGGCATGCATCACACCCTTCAACAGCAGCAAGCTCCGCCTTCGCATCAGCAGATTTCACAAGGCTCTGTCCTTACACAGGTTAGACACACTGATACACTCATTTTCTTTCTAAACAATACAAATGTTCTCACGTGATAAATACGTCTCATTTATGATTAATGAAACAACTCAAAGACAAAAATCAAGACAGCGAATTTCAGCCTGTCATGGTTCATGAGACAGGGAAATATAAGAGTAGGATTATCTAACAGAAGCAGACTGAGTAGAGTGCAGTTCCAAATAACGTCAATATTGTACGAAATGGCTCTGAAGCATTTGAACTGATCTCATGCTTTTCTGTTCAGTTCTGACCGATCCATTAAGGATGACATCATTACATTTGTCTGCCCTCGTTCCTCCTTATAGCCCATCAGTATGCTAATAGTATCTAGGTGAAGCAGCATTTTAGAGCTTGCCTTTAATTATGCTATTTCTTTCCTTTTTAAACTTTTAAACTCTTTTGGGGTTTTTTCTTTTCTTCTTGTTAGCAGGGTTCAGTGTACAACACGATGATGGTCAGTCAGCCGGGCACCGGCAGTGTCGTGCAGATCCCCAGCACCCCGTCACAAAACATCAGTCAAGTAACTACAATCAACAGGTGTGTATGTGCATACGCAATACATAAAAAAACTAGTGTCTTACTGAAATATACGTATAAATGTATTTATGAATATAATCATTTTTTTTAATACGCATTAATATAAAGCTGTGATACGAGTTACAGTTGGTACTACTGTCAGAGCTGCTCTTAAAGAAAATGAAATCAGCACCTTGTGATTAATCACTATTGAGAATTCAGCAGAGATGTGGTATAAGTGAATATATAAGTGAATATTTTATTAAGTAGACTTAGCTGGTTCTCAACCAGGGGGCACGGAGAGATCGGAGCGGGGTGCAAATTGTTTTCAAGGCATGCCACATGAGAGGGGAGGCTTGCCACATGATAGGGGTTACAAAAGGTTGAGAACCTCTGACTTAGCTTATACATTTTAGTGTATTTATGGTAGATCTGCAATCCCATTTACGTACAATATTTTGTCTACAGGCAATATGGCAGCTCAATACATATGACTACATAAAGTGCAAATAGTGCAAGACAGCATTTTCACTAATAGATTCTCCTTCTTCAGGTTTCCAGGGCAGCAGTTGGTCACGAAGTTAGTCACTGCTCCCATGGCCTGCAGTACCGTAATGGTTCCCACAACAATGTTTATGGGCCAAGTAGTGACCGCTTACAGCCCGTTTGCACAGCAGCCAGGCCAAACACAGGCAATAGCAGCGCCGTCCGATTCGCAGCAGCATCAGCAGGGGCAGCCGCAGGGGTTGACACAGCCTCAGCAACAGCAACCGTTTTTACAGGTAGCGCAAAAATCCACATCAACACTCACCATGGCTCAAATGAAGCTGCAAATGATCTTAGCAGAATTGTTTTCTTACTGTGTGACCTATATGAGGTGAAACATATTATACTTGTGGTGTTTGCTGCTTGTTTTGAGAGAATTACATGTTTCTGTTTGCTGTATGAGGGGAAAAAATGACGGATCTCAACAAGGGTGGACACATCATAAACTCATGATGTGCTTTTAAGTTGTATGGGAGACCCTAGAGTTTGTTACCAAACATACTTAAACTGCATGATGAATGCCCAGGAGCTAGCAAAAGAAGTCTGGGAGAAAGTTTTGGAAAGTATCAAGCAGGGCTTGGTTATTAAAAAAAAAAAAAAAAAAAAAAGGTATATCCCAAACTTTGAACATCCCACAGAACACTATTAAATCCATTAGTAAAAAAAATGAAAAGAATATTACACAACCAAGGCTCTAGAGAAGGCAATCCACCAAAAAGTCAGTGACTGGATAAAGAGGGCATTAGTTATTAGGAAGCAACCAGGAGGCCAAGGGTAACTCTGTGTGATACTCCCACCACCATGCTTCACTGTAGATTGGTGTTCTAAAGGTGATGAGCGGTGTTGGGTTTCTGCCAAATGTAGCACTTTATGCCAAGGCCAAAATCTTCAGTAAAAATTGCTGGGGGTTGTGGTATATCAACAGCCTACTGGACTCATAGTTTCTTACATAATACGTAAACAAACAGTATCATGAAGACAAATGAACTAACCAGTCAGGTCTGGGACGATGTTCTGGAAAAGCATCAATTCAGGTTTGGTTATTTAATAAAAAAAAAAAAAAACACCAAGCTTTTGAACACTATTACATGGATCAAAAAATGGAAAGCATGTGGCACAACAGCAATCCTGCCTAAAGCATGCCATCCATCAAAAGGCAATGCGCAGTTAAAGAGGACATTCAGATAACCAACCACAAGGCCTGGGGTAACTCTTAGTGTGATGCTCCCACCAGCGTGCTTCACTGGTGGGATAGTGTTCTCAGGGTGATGAACAGTGTTGGGTTTCTGCCAAACTTAGTGCTTTATGCGAAGGCCAACATGTTATTAGTCAATGTTTTTTTATTTTTTTCTCCACCTGAGCAATGCTTTGCAAGGTCAAAATTGCACAAAATATATACATTTTTTTTGTTCTTTTACAGGGAACCCGCATTTTGCAGACTAACCAGTCCACACAACTGATTCTGCAGGCTTTCCCCATTCAGCAGCAGGGTGCATTCACCACAACACAACAACAACAACAACAACGTCAACCACAGCAAAAACCCCAACAGCAGTTAAAGCCTCAGACTCTAAAGCAGCCAAAAACCTCGTCCTCTCACCAGACGGACAACTCGAGCACCCAGTCACAGTGACACGAGGAGGACACGTTTTAGTTTGTAAGCAGTGTTAATTTGAAGTTTACCGAGGGAAAAAAAAACAAAAACCCCACAATGTTCATTGTAACTCGGTTCTACACCAGTAGGATTGAACTCATTACCACCAGATGGCCTCCAGTGCAGCAATTCAGAACTCGCAGTGTTTCACAGCAATAACAGTTTGGACATCGGTGCCATTAAAATAGCTTTTTCTTCATTTCTTTTCTAATTTATTTAAGGAGTACAATTTAATCTCGGATGAAAAGGAAACGTAGAGTCTTTCTCTTTATTAACTGTACAGATGTGTGTACAAAACCATGTGACTATCCGACCATAAAGGAAAGAAGGTGACTTTTTTTATACCCCGCATGAAAACTATAAGCTTTTAGTTTAAGTTCTCATTTACTGTACAGTATACGCCTGTTCATTGTTTTTTTAGTCATGTTTAAAGCAGGAAAATAATGTTGTTGTTGTTGTTGTTGTTGTTTTAATATAGGTTCACTATTCAGTCCAAAAAGGTAGAAATAGCTTGCAAATTTATATTTTACTCCTCATTCAAAGTATTCTTTTAACATATTTTATATCTAAACGCGGTGTTACCTCTACTTCATGGACAAACATAGTTCTCAATCTTTTAAGTGCCGACAATTAGTTCTATTACCAAAAAAAAACCCCAACATATACAATAGTGATTTGTTGTCATAATTTTTTTTTTTCTGTTTCCCATTGTATTTTATAGCATTTAATGTGTTTCTACACACTAACAGCCCTTATTTTAAGATTTGTAGTCTTATTAATTTCTGTATGATAATTAAGATGTGCAAAGAGTGAATCCTGACTCTATAAACGTGCAGGAATTTATATTTCTCATGTGTGTAAATGCCAGAATTAAACACCTGAGAACGAGTTGTACTCTATAAAGCTAGAATTGCTCCAATATTGCACAACACGTTGGTTGTAGGAATTATGCAACAAGCCATGTTAGACCAACTCGAAGCATGTGTTTTTTTTTTTGTTTTTTTTTTGTTTGTTTTTTTTTTGTAAGAACGCATATGATAAAATGGTAAAACTGTCAATTCTATTTGGTTTTCTACAAATGTAATGCGTCATTGGATTTTGAAAATGTTATGTGTAAATGCTATTTTCATGATCGTGTAAAGGTGTCGGGTTCGTGTACGTTGCGTTTGTTCATTTTTTGTTTCGAAACGAAAATGCGAGGTAGCTGCTTTTTATTTTTTGATTTGTTTGTTTTATTTTTCTCACACACTAAAATAGAAAAAAATTCGGGGGATTTTTGTTTGTTTGTTTCTACCTATTTCACCACACAAAGTTTAGTCAATCAAATACTCGTATTTTATTCATACACTTT
>JANDJT010000168.1:4268080-4286671 GCA_024331685.1 Stegophilus panzeri
CCCCCCCCCCCCCCCCCCCCCCCCCTTTTTTTTTTTTTTTTTTTTTTTTTTAAATACCAAATTCAAAAACATCTTGTTTGCATATAATTGTTTTGGTTTTCTTTTTTAATAATTTCGAAACAAATGAACGCAACATACACGGACCATGTTGATATTCAATTCTTGAGTCCTAAGTGTGAATGGTCTTTCAAACAAAGTGGGGGGTGTGTGTGTGTGTGTGTGTGGGGGTGTGTGTGTGTGTGTGTGTGTGTGTGTGTGTGTGTGTGTGTGTGTTAGTTAGTTAGTTAGTGTGCGCGTGCGCCTAGAAGGTAAATATTTGTACCTCTTCCCTTATTGCCGTACGGGTTGTGTACGTCAATCCAGGCGATAACCAATCAGTTCTTGCCTTGCAGTAACTTCATATTGTGGAACGCTCTTTATCAACTTGGTAGTTATATACCTCAGAAAATCCACGTTATTGAAACATTTCTTTTTCTATAAGAATATCCAAAGCAACTTTATTTTCATATGCTACGATGGACCTTAGCGGAAAGCTGTGTATAGACCGTCAACACTGTCGTGTGAAAATGTATGCATTGTAAACCTTTTGTGGAAACTGGAGGTTGTGGGTAAAAGATCTTCCAAATAGGAACGTATTACTTACAGTCAGTATCGTGTATTATATTGTAACTGAACCCTGTGTACCTTTTTTGTATGATTTGTATCTTTATTTTTTGCCATTTCCAGGGTTTTGTTTGTTTATTTGTTTGTTTTTAATTTCACTCAACCACCAAAGATACTTCTAGAATCGGACACCTCGCATCATGTACACTCACCAGCCACTTTAATAGGAACACCTGTACCTCTTCGCGTTCATGCAGTTATCCAATCAGCCATTCTATGTAGCAGGAGCAGCACAGTGAATAAAATCATACTTATTGTGTCGGGTCAAGAGCTTCAGTTCACATCAAACATGTGAGAATGGAGGAAAAATATCATCTCGGTCACTATGACCTTGGTTGTTTTTGCTGGTGCCAGACAAAACTGTTGATTTTTCAGTCATAACAGTTACACAGAATGGTGTGAAAAACAAAAAACATCCAGTGGGCAGCAGTCCAGGTCAGAAGAGAATGGACTAGAGTGGCTCAAGCTGAACAGGAAGGCTACGAGAACACCTTTACATAAGCACCCTTTGCAACCGTGGTGAGCAGAAAAGCATCTCAGAACGCGCAACAACTTGAGGCGGCTGCCTCTCACTGGATGTTTTGTGTTTTTTTTAACGAAGTGGATGTAGAGCACAAGGTCTTGAACCTTTTTGGTGTCCTGTTAAAGGACACAATATTCACAAAATGCATCCTGAAAATTGTAATCAAACAGTAGTTTGATTCCAATGCAAATTTCTTGGTATAGTGGATTGAAGTGACTGTATTTTTGCAACTGTCATTAAGCTAGATAGCTGTGAGGCAGCTACTGTAATATTTGTTGTTTTCACACAAAGATCTAAAAAAAAAAAAATAAAGGAGGAAAGCATCAATCCGACTCCTCATTAGCATTACCTTTTGTTGTAAGTGAACACTTTCCGTTTATGATCTGTAAACCAAAGTGTGACATCATAATTGCGTTCATTATTTCCTGTGAATTTCTCAAATTGTAGTCCTGTCATTCTCTCACTATGGCAGTATTCCATACTGTATGACTTATCATCATCCTAATCATGCCGATATGTGTTTGTTGGCCTGGGAGAACCCTTCACATGTTTCTTGAATGTTTCTTCAAAACTTTACATAGTAGAAAATCTTGAAATTGTCCTATGTGAAGGGTTTTCCCAGGACACACGTATTAGCATGATTATCCTAACTAGTGCCTGGTCAGGTCTTTGGTCCGGCTGCTCAGGAAGCTCTTGAACGCAGTGCACGGGCAGCAGAATCCCGATCTCAGCATATCGAGCGCGGTGTGAACTACCCTGGCCTAGTTGCACACCGGATGCCTGTTCTGTCATTCAACTTCGCAACAACATAGACAGGGGCAGTCTTACAGGCCTGTGCAGCAGGCTGCTTGACCTGGCCCATCATCAAGTGGAGAGGTACCCCACCCTTGTTTTAGCTCTAACTTGCCCCAGAGATACTGGAAATGTTCCCTGCCCCGCCACCCCCAACAAGTGGCTCCTCGACACTCTCAGGAAAGGCTGTTGTCTTCAGTTCCATCACAGATCCCCCAGTGAGCACTCAAGTTTTCCCCACGGTGGTCCAGGACCCCTGTCAGTGGAGGTACGAAAGCTGCTGGAGAAAGGTGCAATAGAGCCAGTAGACTCTCAGACCCACCCCAGGGGATTCCACTCAAAATTCGTTGTTCTGAAGAAGGATGGGAGTTACGCATTCCGAATGGCGGCACATGCAGAGGCAGCGGCTAGGTGCTCCCAGACTAGAAACGTTTTCTTTATTATTTTGTGTTTTTCATTTGTTATGTTTACCAGTTCAAGTAATTGGTGCACACAGGATATACAAAAGGTCTTCTTAAGGGGGCTATGCGTATTAAGCCACCAGCGTGGGTAGTGTATACCCAGTGGGATTTGTGGATGGTGTTAGACAGTCTGGGTTCACACCCTATGAGCCGATTGAGCAAGCAGATTTTAGGAATCTTTCTATGAAGACTTTATGCTTTCCTTTTGGCCATAACATCGACTAGGAGAGTCGGTGAGTTGCATGCTGTCTTGGTGAGTCCAAAGTGTCTCAAGTGGGGGCCAGAGGATAATCAAGTTACACTTTCCAGCCCAAGGTATTGTCAGCTCAGTTCACAAATCAGCCTATTCAGCCTGCAGTGTTTCGACAGGAGGGTGAGGCCTTCCAGGCAGCCTTATGTCCTGTTCAGGTATTAAGGCAATACGTGTTAAGGACTGCCTCATGGTGTACCACGGATCAACTATTCGTCTGTTTTGGGTCCAGCAGAATAGGTGCACCCTTGCTCACTGGTGGTAGGCACTATTATCGAGGCGTATCATTCGGCAGGCCGTACAACTTCGGCATCTATCAGATGTCATTCAACTTGGGCAGTGACCACTTCTTGGGCAGCATTGTGTGGTGTGCCCCTCTCTGAGATATGTGCAGTGGCCACATGGGCATCACCTTGAACGTTCACAAGGTTTTACAGGCTTAACGATGCCCTTATTCCATTGGTTAGCTCTGCTGTATTACCAGACAACGCTTATTGTGTTCCTTGTGACTTGGCTGTATTCGTCTTCCACCATGTACTCACCGTCTCTGGCGGTCTGGATCAGTGAAATGGATGGTGGAATGGTGAATGGTGAATGGTGGAAGACCACCAGTGTCTCTGGTCACTCGGATTGCGAGAACGATTAGGAGACCAACCCTAGTCGTAGTCGGAAACTGATTGAGCTTCCGACACTCCACCATTGAAGGTCATGTGTGACTGAATCAATACAAGATTCTGTTATGCACGAGACGCGACTCCTTTCACCGTGTACTGACCGTCTCTGGCGGTCTTCCACCATTCAGTAACCAGTATTCAGTTTGCTGGAAGGAGACTTATATTTAGCATTTTTGGAAGGAGTCTCCAGTGTCAGCTCTTTGTAACAGTCAGAGAAAAGCTGTAGCTTTAGATTCTTCAAGTTGCATTTTTTTTGTTTGTCGTATTATATTCGAAAGTGAGAAAAAGACATGCTGAATTGAAGTTGTTTCATGGACCTAATTGTTTTTTGTCCTGTCATGCTTCATTAACAAAAACATTTAATAGTTGACAAATTGCTGTGGGATAATGTGAATTAAACACTTCGGAACATGCTTTTATTGGAAAAGAATCAACTTTGTGGTGGTAACATTAACTCCACTTAACACGTCAGGCCACGTCACACCATTCTGTCGTTGACTATTTTCCCGTAATAGCATACCCCCGTCATGTTTAAAAGTGAAAAGGGAGAAAATTGCAGACAGATTGATTTTATTTGCATTTAATGTAAACATAAATAAATAAAAATAACACTGAAAACGATGTCTGTTTATTCATTCTTTTATTCATAGCATGCAGCCTTTGCTTGATCATTGCAGAAATTCTAGCCACGTTTAGTACATCGCTAAAAAAATGTAATGATGTCATTTCTGTATAATTTTAGGGAACGTTAAACGTGATGCTCTCACCACCATGCTTCACTGGGGGGGAGGAGGTGTTCTCAGGGTGATATGCAGTGTTGGGTTTCTGCCTAATGTAGCACTTTATGCCAAGGCCAAAATGCTATTAGTCTTTATTTTCTCCACCTGAGCAGTGTTTTGCAAAGTCAAAATGGCGACTCATTTTGTCTTCTTCAGGGGAACCCGCATTTTGCAGAGCAACCAGTCCACACAGCTGATTCTGCAGGCTTTCCCAGCCGTTGCTTGATTGTTTCAGAAGTTCTAGCCAAGTTTAGAACACTACAAAAAAATTGTAGATGTATGTTCTGCATCATTTTTGGGAAATATATTTGTTTTCTTCAAGTAGCAGCATCAAAGTATGTTATAGGCAGAAAAACTGCAATTAAAAAAAACAACCAGACACAAAACAATGCACTCATTCTCATTTTATTTTCAGTCTCACTATCAAAACATGAAAAGTTCTCTCTCAAAGCGTTCAAAAACATATGTACAGAATCTTTTGAGGCTCTCGTTCCAAACAGTACCAGCTATCAGCAGGAAAAAATATCTTCAACTACATACAAATGATAAACGTTTAACGATTCAACGTTTTCTTGTTCGCCTTAGCTTTTTCTTCAGAGGCTCAGTTTCAAAGTTTTTCATTTACAGCATTTCGTACAGCATTTATTAAAATCATAAATGCTAGCATGTGATGCGAAAGTCCTAATCATCTTAGATAAGTGAAGCGTCTAAGTACTGCTAATCAATTTGATATTACATACTTCATTTTATAATTCCACAGGCACTAGGGGGGTTAAAAAGGGTTTGTTTTTTTCTTTACAAATATGAAACACACTTTAGGAATATGAATCACAGATGCAATATAATAAACAATACTTTCACCAAATAGTTGCTAATAACACATGAAATCTAGGAGCCAAGCACTGAAGACACCTCTGAGACATTTCTGCACATTTACCTTCAATAAAAGCACATTAATCCACAGAAGATTTAAACACATGGCTAAGCTTTGACAAACTGGCTACTTACAAGATGATGTCATCATGACAACTGGTCGTTAATCTCTATAATCCTCGGTATGGCTATGTTGTAATGATCTTCATCTAATGCTCTAGTGACTGGAGTACACTGAATATTGGTTAATGGGCTGACTCTTAAGATATTGTCAACTCAGCTTTTCATGCACTTGGAATACTGCATTAGATCAATATGGTGAAATGGATTCCAGCTGCATGTGGATAAATATATCAACAGTTACACTGGATAGCCAAGATGGCCGAGCGTGGCTACATTTATAAGTTCATTAAATAAGTACTTCTTAAAGAGTAATTACACCCTTGATTGTTGTTTGTCCACGTCTTCTCTGCTGATTTGAAAAATTTGGCGTACAAGTAGGCGAGAGGGAGGGAGGGCTCGTTAACAATAGCAATCATGCGAATAAAGCTTTATGTTAATAATGAATTGTAACAGCAGAGACAGCGACAGAAAGTTTCAAAACAGAGAGCTCGTCTGGAAGACTTCGCCAGATTCTCCACCAGAATCACACTTGTGCAGGGGTGGAAAAGTACCGAGAAACTGTACTTAAGTACGGAGCCAATAATCTACTTGAGTGAAAGTCAAAAAGTATCTACAATGGATATAAAAAAAAAGTCTACACACCCCTGTTAAAATGGCAGGTTTTTGTGAAGCAAATGAATGACACTAAGATTAAATCATGTCAGATCTTAACCCCACGTTTAATGTGCAGTTGCAAAGTATACAAATAAAGTGAGAAATAATCAGAAACTTTTCAGCGGGGAAAAAGAAAAAACTTACAATAACCTAGTTGCATAAGTGTGCACACCCTTAAACTAATACCTTGTTGAAGCACCTTTTGATTTTATTACACCACTCAGTCTTTTTGAGTAAGAGTCTCGACTTGGCGATATTTTCTCACTCTTTCTTGCAAAAACATTCTAGATCCGTTGCCAATTTAACAGAAACTTGCCACTTTAACAGGGGTGTGTAGACTTTTTTTATATCCACTGTACATTTAAACATATTCAAGTATGCTTACTCAAGAGTAAAAAGTTAGAAAAAAGAGCTAGCCTGCTGAGCAATCAGCAACCTAGCAAAACATACATTTTAGATTGCTGGTTAACTAATGAATGAAAACTAAGGCACATTACCAAGGAAAACAAAACTTATTTAACATGCTAATTTACTTAGCTAAAAATTTATCTAGCTAGCTAATATATCAAACTAATGTACAAAATTTAACTAGCTAAATTCCGAAACGAGCTAATTTACTAAACTTAACGTTAACTCATCATACTTCTTTAGGTTAGATCGTGAATTTGAAGATATTTGATTTTTACTTTGGAGGCAAAAGAGACACCTCATACTGTATGAATCGGTAACTCTGGCAAAAATAATGGTGTTTGAGATTTGTAATGGGTATGAGAGTCAAAATGAACATTTTAAGAAGCAAAATAAATGTTTTTTTTTTCTCTTGGAAATTTACTTGAGTAAGAGTAAGTATTTAATTTCTATAGTGTTGTTCCACAGCGCTGTTGAATTCTCAAATCTGATTGGTCAAATCGGTAAGGAGACGTTTATTCAACATTTATGGAAGGAGTCTTCAGTGTCAGCGCACTGTTTATAACAGTCGGTTTTCCGCAGGTCAGGTTTCACGTCAGCAACACTTTCAAGTTTCTCGGTAACATGACAAGCTGCACTGGTTTTGTTGTTTACTTCAAGAGAGAGAGAAAGAGAGGCTGATGAGGAAGCGACAGCTTAAAGCTGTTATAATGTAAGAAATATCTATGAATGGTTTAAAGTATGGCATGCTGTTAATTAATAAATTAATAAACAAATCAATTGTAATTGTAGGCAAATAGCCGTGGTATAAGTATACTTCTGTACATGCTGTTATATAAAAATAATCAACTTAGTAGTGATAACACTAATTCCATGTCGGCTCGCATCTCTTTGTAGCACGTAATTACATTGTCTATAAAAGTTACAGTGATAAATACCCAAAGATTAAATGTCGAGAGAGTACTAGCATAGATAACGACATTTTTTTGCTTTTTAGCAACTATAGCACTGTTAACATTATCTTGACTATCAGAATATTCTATTTATTAGTGTTAATAACGCCACAAATTCACCCCACAGGTGTGGTCGTGGTTGCGGTACAAACTTGTCACCAAGAGAAAATATCAGTTGCAGGGAAGTCCAGCAATTTAGCCCAAGCGTTCGTAGTAATGTTATTCATAATATGAAAATGGATAGGCATTATTCCTGATTGATTTTATTAACAGTTTAGTTAAGGGTAAGGTAGTAGTGTCTCTCCATTTTCGGTTTAGATGCTGGATTAATTTCAGTTTTTAATAAATAAATAAATCAAACATTTTGGGGTGTAATTACTCTTTAAAGAAAGAGACAGATAAAACAATACTGATAAACTGCATATGGACTGCCACTAGTTCTAATGATTCCCAAGTGTTCTCAATAAAATTATAGAGAACCCAAAAAAGCTAAAGAAAGTGTGAGTGGAATCAAAGTGGTGGGTGAGTGTGTGGTCCTTAGTAAGTCTCATGTTCCAGAAAAACATCATTGGTGGCCAGAAGCAGAGGCTGGGTCGATGCTGTGGTGCTACCCACAGAGCTTAGCCTCTGAGATGGTGCTCTCTGCAGGCCTGGACAATCGAACGACTCGCTGATACTGCCGTCTCTGTTATCGCTGAGATTCAAGTACACCTGTTGGGTGGCAGAAAAATGCTCTGTAGTGCTAATATCTCTATAGAGAGTACATTTAATGAGATGATAAAGTTTTTCTATCATTTTCGCACCTCAAGAACTGACGAAACATTGGACCACATACGCCATAGGATTGGTCCGAGGAATCGTTTTAGCCAATTGTTTTGATTTACCACATCATATCAAATTTGTGTAATTGAAAAAAAAAAACGTGTAATTGTGTAATTGAAAAAAAACGACGATAACATTTACTTGTCAGTAAAATTGATTGAGGCAGAATACAAGGTATTTGTTCAATTCGAACTAACGATTATTCAATCGCTCATGAAACTTGTAACACTTACATGTTTGGTGGCTTCGGAGAGCAACATTTCAGTCCTCTCTACCAATTTCCTGAAGGTTGGTCTCTTCAGAGGATCCGAGCTCCAGCACCATCTCATCACCTCGTAGCTAGAAATACGCACAGTCAGTGACGGCTGGGTGTGAAATTATTATTAAAGCCACTATGGTTGCGACACGCGAACACACACACATTCACTGAAATAGAGAGGCAGCACCATGGGTGATTGATTCTTTTAAGTCAAGTGGTACAAGTCTGCAATCAAGCTGTGTCTCGCCCACACGATAAGCGTGGTAAACAGAAAAGCTATGAATACCGTTAGCCAGCTCTTTCATTTAGTCAGATCCAGAAGATACAGCGAATTTACACACATAGAATATAACGAATTAACATGTACAAGCAGCACCCATTCAGAATCGTTAAACTCATAGAACTCAGTTCAGTTCCTCACATTTCACTTGGAGCAAATTCCGGCTCGCTCATCCTGTACCCGTCCTGTATCATCTTGTAGAACATGGAACCGACTGGAACTCCAGGATATGGGCTGTTACCTGTGGGTGATAAGGAATCGTTTTTGTCTCGCTAAATATAGGAAACCTAGATGCTGCATTAGCTACAGTCGATACGTCGACGCCTCGGAAAGATTCGCTTATAAGCCGATGCAAATTTGTATTGATCGAAGAACAACACATATTTGTTATCTGTTTAGAGTTACATTTAATGTTGTGGAGTGTCTGCAAATCAGGTTAGTTCCAGTTGCGACTTGTGTTATAGCTGCTATAAACAATTGTTCCCCTCACCCACACTGGTTACAAAGCACTGACACTGGAGACTCCTTACAAAAATGCTAAATAAACATTTCCTTAGAGAAAACATCTCTCTATCAATGATTACAAAAAAAAAAAAAAATTGTAATCCGTTTATTTGGAGCGTCCACCATACAAGTCCATGTGAATTAGCTGTCACTATAGAAATGATAGATGATGTATATAAATGTGTGACTTGCCTTTCATAGTAATTGAATGAACAATTAATTCCGACCAATCAGAATCGAGAATTCAACAGCATTGCCTTATAAAGAGAATTAAACTCACCTAGCTCGCTGCTATAATCGGACCTTGACTTCAATATAAATACAAAGCACACGAGTCATCATTTTTGTCTCGCTCTGAGGTGTCCGAATGTACACCTTACATCCGAATGTTACACAGTGTATTAGAATTTTTCGAGACATTATGTTATATAGTTTAATTTTTTCGTGTCAAGCATACCTAGAGAGAAAATCTCCCACAGTAAGATGCCGTAGGACCAAACATCACTTTCAAATGTATACACGCATGAAAACAGGCTCTCGGGAGACATCCATTTGACCGGTAGACGTGCCTGTAAAGCAAACATGTCATTGGTTATTGAGGTGTTTTGACTCTTTCACAGTTTATAGTAAACCGTTTTTTAGATCAAACTGAAACAGGTCTAATGTAGAGCAAAGTCGATGATATGTATACAAAGATACAAGTAGAGTAAATAATAAAAGAAAAGGGACTCACATTTCCCCTCAAAACATAGTTGGAGTCCTTGGTGATGTCCCGAGCCAGGCCAAAGTCACAGATCTTGGCAACCCGACCCTTAGTCAGTAAAATGTTTCTTGCTGCTAGATCTCTATGGATACACTGTCCGTACGCAGAGAAAGTGGTTTATATATACACAGTAGTATATAAGAATATATATTAACCAATCCAGTCACAGTTTTGAATAAAACAAAAATGTTCATGGTTTTATAATAATAACATCTTAATTTTGTTCATGCACTTACATTTTTGGATGTGAGGAAGTCCATGCCTTTGGCGACTTGGTAGGAGAAGCTGAGCAGATCCTCAGTATCAATAGACAAGTCATCCTTATCATCACACCATTCTGAGAGAGCGAGAAAGAAAGAAAGAAAGAAAGAGATGGTTATTATCTGATTTGTTCAGTTTCATTAATTACATACTGATGTAGTTGGCTTTACCTGTTTGTTTACATTTCTGCTGATAGGACCTCATAGGCATGTAGCCATTTTCTATGCCTTCCCTAACACACACACACACACACACACACACACACACACACGCAGATAACAGTGGACAGACTGTAAAATATGAAATCGCAAATAGTTATGGATCAAAAGACATTTATACACCGGTATACAGTCCCTCTGAAACTACTGGAATGGCAAGGCCAATTCTTTTGCTATACACTGAAGGCATTTGGGTTTGAGATCAAAAAAACTAATTTTTATATCTGAAAAAAAAAAGCTGAAATTCTGATCTATCGTCTCATATTCATCTTTTGATCTCAAACCCAAATGCCTTCAGTGTATAGTAAAAGACAAGAATTAACCTTGCTGTTCCAATACTTTCGGAGGGAACTGTAGATATAGAATGGTGACAGATACATGTACATATGCTTCAATTTAAACATGTGTCTTTACCTTGAAGACTGTGTCTGACTTAGAAGGTTTTTGTAATATCCATCTCCTGTTTTAGAGCTGAAAAAAGCATCTCTCTTTCTCCTCAGAAAGTTCAGCAGGTCACCATAACAGCAGTACTCTGTGATCACCAGAGTCGGGCCTGTTCCAGAGAAAAAATGTTTTTTTTTTTTTTTGTTTTGTTTTTTTTTACAAAAATTCAACAAAGATCCCACAACATTGCAGGTAACTGGAGAATCCTAATCACTGCCGATGACGTGTTGCGGATGTATCTGAAAAATATCCACCCAAATGGAGATGAAATCTGGGGCGTGTTTCTCTCTGACACGACTTTCACAACAATCCAAAACAATCTGCTTTAATGCGTTTATTAATTGCAAATGCAGTAGTGCTTGAAAGTTCGTAAACCCTTCAGAATTTTCTATATTTCTGCATAAATATGACCTAAAATATCATCAGATTTTCACACAAGTCCTAAACGTAGATAAAGAGAATCCAATTAAACAAATGAGACAAAAATATTGTCTGTTCTGTACTGAGGAATTTTAGCCCGTTCCTCAGTACAGAACAGGTTCAACTCTGGGATGTTGGTGGGTTTCCTCACATGAACTGCTTGCTTCAGGTTCTTCCACAACATTTCTATTGGATTAAGGTCAGGACTTTGACTTGGCCATTCTTCTTTAACCATTCTTTGGTAGCATGACTTGTGTGTTTAGGATCGTTTTCTTGCTGCATGACCCACTTTCTCTTGAGATTCAGGTCACAGACAGATGTCCTGAAATTTTCCTTTAGAATTCACTGATATAATTCAGAATTCATTGTTCCATCAATCATCGCAAGTCGTCCTGGCCAAGACACAGCAAAACAGGTCCAAACCATGATACTACCACCACCATGTTTCACAGATGGGATAAGGTTCTTAAGCTGGAACGCAGTGTTTTCCTTTCTCCAAACATAACGCTTCTCACTGAAACCAAAAACTCTATTTTGGTCTCATCCATCCACAAAATATTTTTCCAACAGTCTTCTGGCTTGTCCACATGACCTTAAGCAAACTGCAGGCGAGCAGCAATGTTCTTTTTGGAGGTCAGTGGCTTTCTCCTTGCAGCCCTGCCATGTACACCATTGTTGTTCAGCGTTCTCCTGAAGGTGGACTCCTGAACATTAGCATTAGCCAATATGAGAGAGACTTTAGTTGTTTAGAAGTTACCCTGGGTTCCTTTGTGACCTCGTGGACTATTGCAAATCTTGCCATGATACACTTCCGCAAACATATGTTCTGAAGATCAGACTCTGATAGATCCCTTTCTTTAAATAAAACAGGGCGCTCACTCACACCTGCTTGTCATCCTATTGATGGAAAACATCAGACTCTAATTTCACCTTTAAATTAAACTGCTAATCCTAGAGGTTCACATACTTTTGCCTCTCACAGATATGTAATATTGGATCCTTTTCCTCAATAAATAAATAACCAAGTATAATATTATTGTCTCATTTGTTTAATTGGGTTCTTTTTTATCAACTTTTAGGACTTGTGTGAAAATCTAATGATGTTTTAGGTCATATGCATGCAGAAATGTAGACAATTCTAAAGGGTTCACAAACTTTCGAGCACTGCTGTAAACAGGGTTAAGCCTTACTAGCCCATTTATACCATGCTTAGTCACACCCTGCGCAAAATAATCCCTGCAAATCTGTTGAGTGCTAGATGTGTGTCTGAGAAGTAAAGAAGGGATTAGCACGACCTGAGTGCCACCATGCGTCTTGCAGTGAGCTGCTATACGCAAAGGAGCGTGAGAATCAGTGCCCCAGTGTCCTGCTGAGCCTGTGTGTGTATTTGTAACCTACTCGTGTCATCCTTTACATTCTAGAAGCAGATTTTGCTCAGTAATATAAGGCCAAGCGTTCACTGAACGACCAGATTCAGAAACCTGACTTGAACTCTGTCTGAACTTTGAACGTATTAACCTCTTACCTCCTACAGTACAGGCACCAAGCAGGTTGACAATATTCATGTGGTTGCCAAGGTAACTGAGAACCTTCAGCTCTGACATCAGAGCTTCCTTTTCAGTGGAGTGAGCACTCGCTGTGGTCCCACACACACACACACACACACACACACACACACACACACACACGCGTGTGCGCACACAATACAAATACACACACAAACAAAAAAACAAGGAGAAATCGGTAAGGAGACATTGGGTGGAGTTAATCAAATCAGTGGAAAGGGCTCTTGGAGTGAAAAATGGACTCTCATCCAAATGCGTGTACACACACACACACACACACACACACACACACACACACACACACACAGAGAGAGCTACATACGCTTGAGCATCTTCACAGCCACAGTGGTGACTGTGTCAGGTGAGCTAAGACCATACGCTGTAGCTGCCACCACTTTACCAAATGCTCCAGCGCCAAGGATTTTACCTGCACACAAACACAAACACACATTAGGACAAGTTTTTAACAAATTTTTAAGAAATCATCATGAAGCATAAAAGCATTCGTTTGTAACCTTAATTTAAGACATTTCTCTTTTCCATATGGCTCAAGGTGGATTTGCCCACACACACACACACACACACACACACACACACACACACACACAGACAGACAGATGGAAATATTTAAAACAACAACATCAACAACAACAACAACAACAAATTCTCAGTTACCAAAACGCAGCCTCTCTCTTGGAAATTCCCACTTGGGATCATAAGGCAGCTGGGTGGGGTCGATATAGGTATAGTTGTTGCCATGGATACTGTCAATCACCTTCCAGTGGATCTCATACTTGGGTTTCTGTTCACAAGAGTAGGCAGGAAGGAGAATCAGGGTGAGGGAATTGAATTCGTATGGTTTACAATTGGATTTTCAGTGCTAAACATTATGTGCACTTAAAGTATTATCTTTAATTAGCATGTTTTATACGTAATACGTAAGAGATTTGCTTCGGTGAAGCTTCGATTTCATATCGGCGTTCCGTGAGAGGAGTACTGTCAATTTTATTATCGTTCCTGGGCACATATATATTTTTTTTTACACATCAGGGCACAGGTTTCGAGAAATGCAATATAATACAAAATCCCTTTATTGAGAGTTTGATTTGTAAAAAAAAAATCAGAAATGGATATAAAATCATTTTAAACTAAAATAAAAGTCATTTGTAAGTATGTGTCTGTGTGCTTGTTACTAAATTGACACTTTGTAATACTTTTTCTAAGAAGAATACAATCCTGTTTTTGCTTTTTTTTCCCCCATTTAAAATGATTCATATTACTAAATATGTTTACCTGCAAGTACTTGTAGAGGAGTATGATTAGAAACAACATGAGCACTACAGAAGCTGTTACAACTCCAGTCAGCAGAGGGGTGAAGAGTTTATGAGGTACTGTTCGCTCTGCATGGAGAAACACAAACACAATAATAATTATAAACAGTAATTGCAGGACTGGGAGCCAGGGACCTACAGATTACATGTTCGGGCTATTTTTTTATTTTTATTTTTTTATTCGTAGTTTGCCTGGTTGTAACCTCATTGTTAGACAGGTCAAGAAAATGTGCGACAAAAATATTCTATTTAATGTGGGCTGAAGAGAAGAGAAAGAGATCATGCTGAACATGGAACTCAAGAGACCTGCTTGTTTCTTTCTCTGAGACTATATATGAAAGAGCTATCCACCCATTTCCTCATACGTGAGCTCACAGATGCTGGCGATTGGCTAGCTTCGCTGTGATCGACAGGGAAGAGACTATGCCATCCGTCCCACCCAGGGAGAACTGTCTCTCGTAGTTCCTGACCGTGGATGGCTATAGCATTTTCTGGATTCGAACTTGCGATCTCCTTATGATAGGGTGGACGCTTTTAACTAGCTAAGTAGCTCAACATACATTATTACATTATGTGAGCTTCCAATTTTTTTTTTTTTTTAGCCCATTCGATTAGGTTTCCAGGCAACCGAAGCATGCAGCACATTAGCGCTTTCAGTTGCCCGGTGGTCTTGCTAATGAATTTATGATTGTCCACCCCTGTATAGGGTCACACATGTTTGTGGGCATCTCTCAGAAGAGCTGAGTGTGGTTATGAATCCGTACTGTGCACACTCTGCACAAAATAATCCCTGCAAATCTGTTGAGTGCTATATGTGGGTCTGAAAAGTAAAGAAGGGATTAGCATGACCTGAGTGCCTGCCTGGATGTTAATAAGATTCATATTTCTCCCATTACTGGAATGTGTAGGAGTGTGTGTGTGTGTGTGTGTGATGTATGTGTGCATGGTATAGCTCACCGCTGATGGAGAAGAGTGTATATGCCTGTTCTCCCTGTGTGGTTGCCACACACTCCAGGGTGTGGTATCTTCCCTTGGTGATGTTGAGGCGGCTCTCCACCTCAGTGCGGCCAAACTTTGACACAGACAGCGTCACTATGGCTGTGTCCTCATCTTCCTGTGTGGCGTTCATCAGCTGAGAGCATCTGAAAGAAGAGATTAACATTCCTGCATTTGATTTATTATTTTTTTTAGCCGTCTAGCACGTACGATCGTATAATCTTGTCAACAGTGTGCATAAAGTTTGCAATTCTGTAGCTTCGCCGAGGTTTCATATAATTTAAAGCAAATCATTTGTCCACTATAACTAAATTACCATTACATACCTACAAATATAATCAGTTAAATGCTTGAAAATAGTATAATTTTTTGCATTAATGTGTGAATCCACCCCTGTCATGTCAGTGGCTTGTTACTTGATTGTGTTCACCTGTTTTGTGTTCGCCCTTGATTAGTTTGCCTATACCCTGGTGTTTCTGTCTTACTGTAAACTCTTGTCGATTACATTCGGATATTTCTGAGCCTGCCAATTCCGTGTCCTGCCTGTTATTACCACCCCTATGAAATATAACATGTTCAACAGGAATTTTCATTATCATTTGCATTTTAAGAGAAAAATGCAGCCACTGATTTTGATTCCTTCAGTGATCATCAAAAAAAACAAAAATCAAATTGCGTAAAACGCTCACTTTTTCCACTGAGTTCTTTTTACATGCAGTGTAATAATCACATTTGAATCATACCGTGTGTGTCGTGGCTCACAGTAGTACCAGGATATTTTGGGAGCAGGGTATCCCGATGCAACACACTTCACCTGCCCATCGATCGGCCCCTCCTGAGAAACAATCATCGGCTTGCCTGATCAGGAAAGAGAGATGGACTCTAGTTACAGGTAAATTAATGTAAAGGTTTACTCTGTTTATAATAATATATAATCCCATATGGCAAAAAAACCCCAAAAAAACAACAGAAGGCAAAATGGGATGAAAGGAAATGGAAGAGAACATATATACACCAAATCCTCCTTTGAACTCACAATTGACATGGACGAAGAATGACGTATTGACAGACGCGTAATTATGACTGGCTGAGAAAGTGTAGATACCGCCTTCAGAGCCATGAACACGGACCAACTTCAGCTCACTGATGTATCTAGAAATATTTTAATAACATTAGAATGATCAGAATTACAGACTGTTGCACACACAGGGTGGAGTTTGAGTAAAACAGAGGCGTGTCTCAGTTTCTTAACTTAAGTGCATTTTTGTCATACGGTTATTTATTTATTAATGAATTAATTAAATCATGTGCTTATGTAGAATTGTTATGGATAAATGTATAAACAACACTGTAAGTGTAGCAGATGAGTGCTCGGTCAGCTTATCCTTCAAACCCTGCATCTAACAAGTCAAAATCGTGTATTAATTTAGAAGTGTGATAAAATAGCTTATATACTCATTCACCTCATTAAGTTGTGTACACAATAAAACATTGGTACGTAATATATATAAAAAAAAAATGCATGCAAATAATAGGATGTGCTGGATCAAGTGCTATTTTGTAAGCTGAATGAATAATGAGGGTCAAAGCCATATTGTTAAACTAAAGCAGCTGTGAGTAATGGGATCGTTACAATTATGACTATTCATACAGCAATATATTTGGAATATTCTAGACTTCCTGTCTAGATTCCTGTTAGATGTTTAATTTAATGCGTGACATCTTCTCATTCATATATCAGCAGATTAGCCTTTTTTTATTTTTCATTTTTAAATGGTCTTCCTTTTGACAGCAAAGAAAAAAAAAATCCTATTTCCTTCTTCAGTCCGTATTTTCTATCCCTCGATATATTTTTTTTTGGTTTAAAGGCTAGTATTTGTATTTAAAGGTGGTCATCTAGATTCTGTTGGAAAACCCAGTCTTGGAAGATTCTACTGGAGGAAATCTGGCAATCTTGGTGCCTGAGTTGTATTCCGAGTATAAATAACTGTCCCTGCATAACCTCTGGACTTAAGGCGCCATGTAATTCTCTAACTCTGAACGCGTCCCATTGTGACTACATGATATAGCTGTGGAATTTAAAGAATAATACGTAGAAAGAGTGTTAAATAAAATGTATGCAGGTGTGTTTACCTATATTGCTGGTTATGTAGCGTGATGACGTGCTCAGACGTGTTTTTGAGCTGCTGGTTGTTATAAGTCCAGTATGCCGCGCTTGGCTTGGGGTATGAGGTCATCACCACTTGCAGCGTCAGACTTTCTCCCTCTCGCACGTCCATGGCCCTGTTCTCTCCTTCAGTTACATTAATGAAGCCACGTTCTGTAACATACGGACATAATCTGACCGCTCAGTGAAAGGCTTAGCAACAACACAAAGATATACAAGTCAACTTGTGGTTAATTCTACTTGTGTGTAATATTAGAAAACAATGCTGCATTGACACACATGTACACTTTATTGTTATTGTTTCTAACCGTAAACGTCAAGGTGAACGGTAGCAGTGGAGACACCCTTCTCATTCTGGGCTTGGCAGACATAAATTCCAGAGTCGCTTGTTGCTGCAGAGCTAATCCAGAGTGTAGATGAGCGCTTGTAACCCCAGGAACCAGGCAGGATGTGAGAGGCATATGACTCCAGTGCATTCTGAAACCACAAGACATCAGGAGGTTAAAAGGAAAACCCAGCTGAGTTCTATCCTATCCTGAAATGACTTGCAAAGTAATCTTTTTAATTAACATCTCTGGCATCCGAGATTTATTTTGCAATGAATTTCTGAGCTCTTTCATTGACATGTTGGTGTGTTTGTACTTAACAGTTTCCTACATTACCCACAATGCCAACAGACTACCTGCTGTTAATGGCGCGAGTGACTCTAATTAAAGCGAGCGATGCAGCAGTGCTTTATTCCTTTTGTCTGTCCAGGTCTTTCACCTCCTCGTCTGTACACTCTTCTCAAACAAATCACCTTCCAAAGCTTCAAATTTCATGCTAATACCACCGTCAACACCATCGTGCTCGTCATCTCATAAACTGCTAACACAACCACTAACTTCTCTCAGGAATAATAAAAAAAAAGTATAGCACCAACCACCAAATTAGCACCACAATCACTAAACACATCCCAAACATTTCAATATAAGCGTAGTTAATGTGTTTCAAGGTTTTCCTTTAATGTACATGTAAATGTGCAGGGATCTTACCGCTCCTGAAGGGAAGCTCCACATTACATGGAAATAGTGGTTGATGTTACTCGTACTGCAGATGAGCTCAAGCGCTTCGTCCTTCAACAATATCACATTTTCTGATCTGGACAGACTTATTACTGGAACAGAGTCTGGAACTACACATCAAAAAAAATATTTTAAACACACATTGTACAATATAACGCCTCACCTCACAGAATAAAATACGGTCTCTGCAGCATTAAATGCATCAATGTTGATATTTCCTAAATAGGTTTTGCTAAAGTTCTTGATTCTGGTCAGATGGTGTTGATTATTTTTCTATAACAGCAGCTCTGACAATGTGTTATTGTTTCTATAGTAACCAACTTACATGGTGAATTTATACACAC
>JANDJT010000168.1:4293241-4320190 GCA_024331685.1 Stegophilus panzeri
CAAAGATACATTTTAGCACAATTTTTTTTTCTGAGAGTATATATAACTGTCCCATTTCATCTCTCTCCAAAAACACGTTATAGAAATATAAATAATAAACATGAGCAGGCTGTTTTATAGGCTAAAAGAAAAGGTAAAGAATGTACAATTTTATTACTCCGTTTGAAATAGGTCAAGAGTATAAAAGTCACACATTTGGACAGTCTTACCTGTGGGTAAGGTAAATAAAAGTGTCACAGCGAATAGGATCCAAGCGCGTGCCATCTTTTTTGCCCCATGCACGAAGAGTTGTGACCGCTCGCGCCTCTCCCGGCACTTTCCGCGTCCTCTCAGGCGCGAGCGCGCGCGTCCTTTTTTGTGTGTGTCTGTCTCTGTCTCTCTCTGTGTGTGTGTGTGTGTGTGTGTGTGTGTGTGTGAGAGAGAGAGAGAGAGAGAGAGAGAGAGACGATTTCTTAAACCTGAGCTCGCTCTCGGCCTATGAGATGAGGAGTGTTTTTGTTTTGGACAGCCGGTTGGTGTGCCACACACTGGACATGGGCACTGTGCCTGCACTTCCCGGAAATGAGGGCTGAGCTGTGCTCTGGACAAACTGTTCTCGATATTCATTAGCTTAAGTGTCCGATTTTGGCTCGTCTCACGCCACTTTCCGCAGACAAGTCACCGTGTGTGTCTCGTAAAGACATTTTTGACCGTTTAACGAATCGCCCTGTCTTCTTGCTCACGCGCGTGCAAAAAAAAAAAAAAAAGTTCATATATCAGGTCATCACTGATGACGTGACGGTCTGCTGCGTCAATATCATCTGTAGGGTAGGGGAGTGCATGAGAATGCTGATACATTAATGCTGGCCATTGCGTTTGTTTGGTATTCTGTATCAAACTGACCGAATACCTCAGTTGTTTTGTTTGACTTGAAACAGTGACCACGTGTAGGGGCGTGGCCAGAATTATACAATGGGGTGGCCAGGTTAGACCCAATGACTTTATTGGAGTGGCAATCTAAATACGGTCCAGCAAAATACTAATCCACATCCATAGACAATGACGTAATGTAGCTACCCCTATCTATGCATGGCCTGAGTAGGATCCCCATCAAACTCACACACCCAAGCAACATTGGTCTGCCATCTAACATGCTACATAAAAGTCATAGCGAACATAACATTAGGCGCCATCTTATGAAGTACGTTAGCATTACGAATTCAGTATTATTAACTAATGGTAGCTAATAATGAACTTTAGAATAATGAATCCAACGTCATTGTTCGTTGTGGTCAATGGGGCCAGGGAAGGGTTCGTATCTTCTGTTAGCTAGATAAAGTAGCTTGTTCCTCGCCTTCGCACAATGAACTTTCATACTTCCCAGAAATGTTGTTGTGGGCATTCGGTTATTATTCAAACTGTAGTCTATCAGAACAAGATTTACCACATCGTTCAATTTCGCAACATATGACTGGTAATTGCAATGAATAATAATAATAATAATGTCTAACCCCTTAGCTACCTCCATGACCTTCATAATTAATTTGGAAAGAACCAGGTTTTCATGTTACTCATCTTCTACAGTGTGCAGAATTGTCTGTATGTCTATTTCTGAGAACGCCAGTGCATGTGTGGTACGTTAGTGCTTGTGTGTGTTCGTGTATCTATACATCCGCATGCGTACGGCTGAGAGCGACAGAGAATGAGGAAGAACAAAAGAAAGGTGAAGATGCTGACTCACTGCCTGACTCTCTTGCAGTGAGTCACTCTAATCTCTATGGGCATATGATCACTTCTCCCTCCCTTCCCCCTCCCCAGAAAACACTATCGTTTACAACAACTATATCATTTCACATTAATCTGCCTACTGAACACTGAGCCTGTGTATGAGTAAGATAGATAGATAGATAGATAGCTAGATAGATAGAGTTGCAATCAAAATTATTTAACCCCCCCATTGCAAATCAGGTTTACTGTCCAAATTTACAGACTTTCAGCTATTTGCAATGAACAAATCAGACAAAAGCAGTTGAAATAGTTCAACACAATGAATGCTTCAAGTGGTTTCCTTAAATTAAATTGGAAACGCAACTTATAATGATTTCTCCAGTTTCTAAATTATTCAACCCCTTCATGGCAAGCATCTTTAGTACTTAGTAGAATACCCTTTTGCTGTTATGACCTGCTGCGAACGAGATGCATAGCTCCTGGCAGCATTCCTAAGGAGTCTTATCCAATTCCTCATGAGCAATGGCCTCCAGTTCAGTAATATTCTTGGGTTTGCATGCTGCAACCGCCTTCTTCAAATCCCACCAGAGATTTTCTATGGGGTTCAAGTCAGGTGACTTTCTCCCATAGACAGCTCTCTGATCTTCATGTTGACTTATCCTTTTTAACAACAAATGCAGTCTTCACAGGTGAAACCAAGAGTAGATGTTCAGAGCTATTTATTGTTTAAACAGACAATCTAACAGGACACACCTGGGTAACAAGAAACACCTGTCAGTCACATGCTCCAATATTTTTGCTCGCCTACAAATTGGGTGGTCTGATACAAAATGTACTGTGTTCTATGTCGTTTATCACATCTCCAATACCAATAAATACCAGGAGATAAAAGCTGAAATTCTAAACTCTCTTCTCATATTCATCTTTTGACAGATGGATAGAACACCAACATCATTTTCAAAACTTTCACAAGAATAAGTCCATGCCATTGGAACTGGTTAATTTGTGTAATCTTATCATTTCTATGTACTGAAAAGAGTGGCGAGGTAACAAAGAAGTAATATACTTTCACCAATAATTAGTCGTGTAAAATGTGCCAATTCCTGTAAAAAAGAATGCTGTATATATTAATTACAGTAATTACATGGCATCATTAGGTGTACTTTCCAGATCTAGAGCATTATCATTACTTTCAAATGAACAATGTGACTAAAAAGTGACAGCAAAGTGAAGACCTACAAATGTAAATTTACATGCTCTGCATTAGAACTGTTTATTTTGAGGAACAGAATTACAATCTAGAAGAATTCAGATTGACAGATGATGAACTCATTATTTTCTCATTTTATTGTGGTTATGATATGATATTTCTGTGCTTAATGAACTTGCTTTTAATATTTCATTTCACTGTTCTTAACCATTCCACTGTGGACACATCCACTGTCTACTGTTTTGGACAATTTCTAGATCCACTATGTATTTAATGAGAAATGGGAACACATGAAGCCCTCATACATCTACTCTTCACATGGAAAAGCTTTCCATGTCTCTTCGTTATCCCTTCTTTCACCCCCTTGTCTACACTCTACTCAAGCAATGCTTGAGTAGAGAGGCCATTGATGAGACCTGGTTTAATGGAGGATGATGGTAACCTAATGAAGTTTGCCCTGTTGGGTTATTGCTGACACTGCATAAGACCCCAGTCTACCAAAATCCAAAGTCCATCAAGCCCTACATCCCATTACAACATAATCAGGGTATAGGATAGTGTCTTCCATGGTGGTTTTTAAGTGTTTACATGTCTTCTGACTGAGAGAGCATTGGTTTTGTGGTCCACTTTCCACAGATGTTCGTGAACTCATTTGACCTGCACTGGACAAGACCAAAGTTAGAGTATCTTCATAGCCAACAGCTTCTTTTTTTTTGTTGTTCTTTTGAGTATTTTGCCCCACAATACCTTTTTCCAATTGTGTTAAAAGAAGAACGTTTTGTGTTACAAGAAGAAGAATTTTATCATTTTATCACCTCACGATACACAAAATAATAAGGAAAACCAGGTGTAAAAGCTGTAAATAAAAATGCATGCATAATTAATTCAGGGAAAGAAAGAGTAGTTAGTGATGAGAGATGAGAGAGACTTCGTATAGTCGATCACCTGGAAAAATAAAGGTGTATGGAAGGTGGAGGAGAAAAAGAGACAAGGAATACATTAGTACAAAAAGAACCATGAGAGTAATTACACTGGCCTGTTTACATTATCACTGAACCATCTAGAAGCTTTTATAACTTTTCTCATAACTGCATTAAAAAGCATTCAAACACGTACTAGCATGCATTAAACGCATAAACTACTGCCAAACCACAAGTCCAGTCATTTGACTTGCACCGTTAGCTTAGACGGCACCGCTTGCAGCTCTTCTGGTCAATATATTTCCACTTCACGATCAATTATTATAAGATGCCATAACCACAAAAAAACAAGTTGTAGTGTGCATACTTTACCAAGGTAGGCATCGATAGGGTAGTTGCTGAAGTCAAGGATTGTTTATATATTGTTTATATACAAACACACAGCTAAGGTAGAAGAAATATGAAATGTAATCTAATCGTGTGACATTGGTGTTATTGTAATTAGACAAATAAAATGTGCTACAGTAACAAGTCAGGAATAAAACTCTATAAAATGATAGTAAAGTAATTGTTAAAAGGTGAGGATTATCCAGTGAAGTGTTTTATACCTTGTATACCACAGCACTTTTGATTAATTAAAGAATAATACGTCATACTTTTTCATTCGTTTCTAGTTACATTGTGGAACGATTATGAATGTGCAGGGATTGCACATGTTTTTAGCATCTGCGAAAACAAGTCCCTATGTTAGTTGTTACCATAGAAATGATAAAGCATTAGATGGAGCACATTAATATAAACCTCACAGCTGGATATACAGCTGCTGTTAGTGCTTCTGTTATGTAAGGAAGATAATCAACGCTGATCAATGTGATGCCATTACAATTGAATGTTGTGGAACATTAGTTGCTGTAAACTGAGTTCTTGTTTCCATTTACGTTATAGCTGCTATAAACAGTTGTTCCTGCTGTTTTTGTCTTTCTTTCTTGAAGTTGAAGACCATAAAATGCAGTTTGTCACGTTACCGAGAAACCAGAAAGTGCAAAGTCGCCTATCCTGAAGAGTTGCCTTTGGGGGGGGGGGGGGGGGGGGGGGGGACAAACTTACTAACACTTACAAAGTGCTGACACTGTAGATTTAAACATAATGAAATAAACATCTCTTTACAGAAAACTTCAGCATATAACCAGTGAAATGTTTTTTTTTCTTCCTAAAAGAACAGCATGATTTTGATCTGTTTATGTCTGCCATTACAAGTCAGTTGTTACTATAGAAACGATAACGTATTAGAAGACGTGGATTAATATAAACATGTGATATGTATTACAGCCGGCACTACTGTCAGAACTGCTGTTATAGAAAATTAGACTCGAGAACGTGCGGTACAAAATGTTTGAATCTGTGTAACAAATGATTATGGAAGAATGTGAAAGGATCAGTTATCAAATGTCTCCCTCTTGTGATTAAAACAACCAACAGGCTAGAACTGGGAGGCACTGTAGATCATTTCCAGTGTGCTGACATTGTCTTGGTTGTTGTGTGGTTCATTGTTTGTCTTTTATCCATTATTATTATGACTGTGGTTATGACATGGTAATCAGAAAAACTTTGACTAGTTGATCAGCCATAACATTAAAACCGCCTGCCTAATATTGTGTAGGTCACCGTGTAACGCCAAAACAGCTCTGACCCGTCGAGGCATGGACTCCATGAGAACTCTGAAGGTGTGCTGTGGTATCTGGCACCAAAACGTTAGCAGCAGATCCTGTAAGTCCTGTAAGTTACCAGTTGGGGCCTCAATGGATCGGACTTGTTTGTCCAGTATATCCCATAGATGCTCATTCGGATTGAGATCTGGGGAATTTGGAGGCCAAGTCAACACTCTTGGTCATGCTCCTCAAACAATTCCTGAACATTTTTTTTGCAGTGTGTCAGGGCGCATTATCCTGCTGAAAGAGGCCACTGTTATTAGGGAATACCGTTGCCATGAAGGGGTGTACTTGGTCTGCAACAATGTTTTGGTAGGTGGTACATGTTAAAGTAACATCCACATGAATGCCAGGACTCAAGGTTTCCCAGCAGAACATTGCACAGAGCATCACACTGCCTCCGCCGACTTGCCTTCTTCCCATAGTGCATCCTGGTGCCATCTCTTCTCCAAGTAAGTGACGCACACGCACCCAGCCATCCACATGATGTAAAAGAAAATGTTATTCATCAGACCAGGCCATAGTTTAGATGGACAAGGCTTTGTTGTATATGTGCAAAACTATGAGCACTGTATAATATAGCAAATCATCTATATGACATTCATAAATTTGGACATATACTTACCTTTACAAATGTTTAAATACACCGAGGTTAAAGATATTCAAACTAAATTTTTCACAACTCCACTCATGTCATGTTATTTTCAGTGCTAAGTCAATTAGGATTTCTACTTGATTCCCATAAGAGGTCATTTTGAAATAATAGCTGAAACATGTTTGTTTTACTATATCAGATTTGTAGTGGATCAAAAGTTTATACACACATTGTTAGTATTTGATTTTAATTGCTTGAACTTGAATCAAACACTTTCACAAGTTAATCTCAAAATACTTTCCTGGAATGTTTGCCCATTCTTCCTGACAGGTGTAATTGGTGTAACTTAGTCAGGTTTGCGGGCCTCCTTGCTCAGTTCAGTCCACACATTTTATATGGAATTCAGGTCAAGGTTTTGTTATGTCCACTCCAATTTCTTGGTGGTTTGCTTTGGATCATTGTCCTGCTGGAAGACCTTGTTCTGACCAAGTTCTACTTTCTGGCTGATGTCTTGAAGTGTTGCTTGAAGATCATCCTTCTTCTTCATGATGCCATCTATTTTCTAAGATGCACCAGTTCCTTTTCCAGAAGAAAAAAAAACAAAAAAAAACCCCACACCATGATGCTGCCATCCCCATGCTTCACAGTTGCAATGGTGGTTTCTCCTTACATATTGTTGAGTATTATGGTCAAACAGATACACTTTTGTTTCATCTGAAAATATAGTACAGTACTCCTCCAACTGCAAACTTTAGTCTGGCTTTTTTATGCCAGTCTTGGAGTAAGCTGCTTCTTCCTTGCATGACAGCCTTCCAGACCATGGTGATGTAGGACTTTCTTAATGTTGGATGTACATATTGGGCACCTGATGCCTCCAACTCCTTCACCAGTTGTTGTTATCTTGGGGTTCAGTGGATTCTTTCAGACCAAAGTTTGTTCATCCCTGGGAGTTCACCTGTGTCTCTTTGCTAAGCGATGCAGTGTCTATGTGCTTCCAAGGTTTTTATATTTGTATAGATACTCTTGGTACTTTCAGTTGTTTGGAAATTGTTCCTAAAGATGTATCGGACACAATGTTGAGATTAGACATTTTTTGAGTTACCCGCCAGTTAACTCCCAATTAAGACAATTGGCCAATCAGAAGCTTCTTAAAGTCCTTAAATAAATGTTATGAATCTTCCACACTGTTTAAAGAGACAGGCAACTTGGTGCATGTAAGCTTTTGACCCCCTGGAATTCTGATATAAACAGAAATAAAGCTGTCTCTAATTGGTTGTTTTAATATTGCTTCTGAGTTGTAAAAACTGAGATTGAATATCTTTAGACTACGTTTTGGCCTCAACAGAACTGATGTTCAGAATTGTTGTTTATTGTGTACATACAGCTCATCTGTACTTTGCATATGGCACACTGGACGATGTTACTTTCCCAGTAAATTTAAGAAGTAAGCTTCTTTCTAGAAATAAATCCTTGAAAGCTATCTGACCATGGAAAAAAGAAAAACCCATTCCAAACTTCTCAAACCGAGAAACTATATCTAGAAATAGACTTAATAATACTATATTGGTTTAAAAACAGTTCTTGTGAAATCTTGATTTTTGCCTTTACTCAAGATATATGTATTTGCTAAGATGTCATTTTTTGGAGTGAAGCATGAGGAAGACGGAACAGTACTAGCACACTCGTTGTGCTAAAGGATATTTCACATGCAAGCCATTTTCATGACTGATATTGTAGTGAAGCGTTTCTATCTATTCGACATGACCAAGACCCACTTACGTCTGACCTTTATCTTCACCATTCACTTGACAAGGTTATGAGGCTGAAATATAAAGACCTTACGCTGTGCGCTGATATGCTGTACGCCATATTTTATTAGATATAGACTATAGGCCAGGTTTATGAGCTAAACGATGAATAATAGCAAAAGAGTGCATTGTGTAAAATTTGTGCACCCAAGCATAAGGTCATTAAGAGAATTCATTCTCATAGCATGTTTGAAGGGGGGGGGGCATGGTGTCTTAGTGGCTTAGCAAGTTTGCCTCGCACCTCCGGGGTCAGGGGATTGAATCGCACCTCCATCCTTCGTATGCAGAGCTTGTATTTTCTCCCTGTGAAGGGTTTGCTCCAGGTGCTCTGGTTTCCTTCCCCAGTCCAAAGACATGCATTGTAGGCTGATTGTCCATAGTGTGTGCGATTGTGCCCTGCGATAGGTTGGCACCCCGTACAGCTCCCTAGGATAGACTCTAGGCTTCCCCACAACCCTGTGTAGGATAAGGGGTATAGAAAATGGATGGGAGAGTGTGGATGAGGGTGTGCATGTGGGTCGGCAGATGTGGGTGTGTGTCATGTTTTTATATAAACCAAATGTCCAAGTTCTTTTTATATCTCGGTGAGGACCAAATGTTCCCACAAGGATAGGAATATTTGTCTTTTTGTTTTTTTTTTTTTTTTTTTTTTTTTTTTTTTTTTTTTTGTGTGTGTGTGTGTGTGTGTGTGTGTGTGAGGCTGAGGGCATTAAAACCCTTGGCTTGGAACTGAAGCGCAGCTAAAGTGTAAGGTTTCATTTTGAGGGAGAGAGAGCTGCGTTTGACCCGACTCGGCTTCGGTTTCCTCGTCTTTACCTCATCTCTCTCATTTAGTGTCAAGCTACAGAGTTTACCTTGCTTTATTTACCTGAGCAAAACATCCCAAAAGGAAGTATTTATGGACTGCCTGTGGACTAATTCCATGACTTTTTTCAGCAGTGGATGTCTCGAATAGCAGTATCGAGGAGGAATGTGGCGGGACAGTGCGTGTGAAAGGAGCCATGCCGACTCTGTGGAAGCGTATCGTGTTCTCGGCAGGCTCCATACTGAGTATCGGCTCGGTGGTGCTCCTGGTTGTGGCGCTCTCCACCGAGCGCTGGATCACTGCGACCGTCCTGTGTCAAACTGGGGTTGATCTGGTGAACGCGTCGAAGCCGGAGCTCGAGCAGTTCACTGGAGATATGTACTACGGGCTCTTTCAAGGCGGCAAAACACGGAAATGCGGACTAGGCAGTCGTAGTTACAAAATTTACAGTGAGGATTTTAAGTATTTTTAAGAATGCACAGTTTAATGTGAGCTCACAAAACTGGTAGACTATCTTTGCCAGCTGGTAGAATGATGGAAAGAAAACAGGTTCCCGAATTACCACCAGTGTGACCAAACAAAACAAAACAAAAAAGTCTCTAGAAGGCACCAGAGTACATCATCGGTTACTTTACATATTAATCGAAATGTTATGATGATTTTCATATCAAAACATGTTACACTTTTATTGGGGTGTGTTGATATAGGAAAATATTCAGGATGGTGTGATGTGGCCCGACAGGAAGTAAAGTGGCTTATTTAACTATAATAGCATGCCCTGGCGTATTTTATCCCACTCATACCACAGCAATTTGCCAACAATGACAAATTTTAATCGATTAATGAATGACACTTCTTTCTTTGTAACCATCTATAGTTATTTATTTAGTTGCTCACTTTGTCAATTATATTATAGACTGGTACATGTCTAGAGTACCAGTCAAAAGTTACACACTTTATATGTATTGCAGCAATTTAAGGATGTGCCCATGGACTATAAGAGTGTGATGCACAGTACAATATGAATATACTAAATGGCCAAAATTTTGTGGGTAATGAATCATCGCATTCATATCTGTTTGTTGAACATCCCATTCCAGATTTAGACCCGCTTTGCTGTTATAATAATCTCCACTCTTCTGGGAAGGCTTTCCACTAGATTTTAGAGCATGGCTATGGGGATTTTCCCATTAAGCTACAGGATCATCAGGTAGTGATGTCAGGTGAGGAGGCCTGGGGTGCAGTCAGTGTTCCCGTTCATCCCAAAGGTGTTCAGTGGGATTGAGGTCAGCAGGACACTCGAGTTCTTCCACTTCAGACTTGGCAAACCATGTCTTCATAATGATAATGATAATAATGAGACTTTATCAATCACATATACATTACAGCACAGTGAAATTCTTTTTTCTTCGCATATCCCAGCATGTTAGGAAGTTGGGGTAAGAGCACAGGGTCATCCATGATACGGCACCCTTGGAGCAGAGAGGGTTAAGGGCCTTGCTCAAGGGCCCAACAGTGGCAGTTTGGCGGCGGTGACCTTCCGATCAGTAACCCAGAGCTTTCAGTGCTGGGGCTTGAACCCCCGACCATAGACTTGCTTTGTGCACAGGAGCATCGTCATGCTGGAACAGGTTTGGGCCTCTTAGTTCCAGTGAAGGGGAATTGTAATTCTACAGAATACAAAGACATTCTATACAATTCTATACAACTGCGTGCTTCCAACTTTGTGGCAACAGTTTCGGGGGAAAAACACACATGGCCATGTTGGTCAGGTGTCCACATAATTTTGGCCATATAGTGTATATTGTAAGATTTAACAGTGTTTTTTTCTTTTTAATATATGCTCTTCTCTTTTCAGTTTTCCCAAAACTGATTAGGAAAGTCAACAGTGGTCTTCATATGATCATCATTTTCTTCCTCTTCTTTGCTATTGGCTTTGCACTGGTGAGTCTGGCGTTCTGCATTTACAACGCCAGAAAAGTACCTTACCAGTCCATCAAAGGACCTTTAGGCCTCTATCTCTGGAACTTCATAGCAGGTGGGTTATCAATAACTACTGAATAGTGTATTATGTATTTTCTTTATATAGTACATCTATAGTCAGTTCCATCATTAATGACACATTTGGTCATGAAGGGTTTAAATAGTATGAAAATGTATTTGTGGTTAATTAGCTTGTTCTCACATGAAAGGTATCTAACATTTCAGTGAAGTAAATTTTTTCTCAGAAAAAAACAAAAACACAATAATCGGTACCCCTCCATTTACAGTAGTACTTTGTGCAACCGCTCTTACCCAACATACCAGCACTGAGTGTCCTCCTATAATGCATGATGAGATTGGAGATTACAGAGCAAGGAATTTGAGGCCACTCCTTAATCCAGAATCTCTTCAGATCCACCAGTACCTAGGTTTTCTCTTGTGGACTCTCCTCTTTCACTCACTCCACAGGTTTTACTTCATGTGACTAGGATGGCCATGTCAAAGGTTGATTCTTTGGTCACTGAACCATTTTTGGACACGTTTTGGATCATCGTCCTGCTATAAGATCCAACCACATCCCAGATGTAGCTTCTTGGCAGAGGTAGCCAAGAAGCCATGTATCCTAACACAGTTCCCAGGGTCTTTGGAGGAAAAGCTTCCATTATACTTAACACCTGGAATTGGTTTAGTTTCTGTATAACCATCCTTTTTTTATGCCAAACTCACCCTGAGTGTTGCTTAAGAGCTTTATTTTTGTCTTATCTGACCACAGAACCCAGTTCCAGAAGTATCTAGTGCTTACATTTGTGTCTAGATGAAAGCAAAGGCTTTTCCTCTGGCATGCTTTCTAAATAGGTTATTTAGGTGCATATAAGTGGCATTTAATTGTATATTTAATTGGAGATTTGGAGAAAAATCTCCAATCCTGACACTAAATACACTCGCATCCTCTTTCAGGCAGATCCTTTAGAGCACCAGTTGTTTCTTAATTATTGCCCTAACACTGGACATGGGCATTTTCATAGCCATTGTCTCAGGTATGCTTTATTAATGTCTCATTTCATTGGTTGTATTCTCTAATCTTCCTCATGTTGATGAATGACTAAGGATTTTGCGCTTTTGCGATCGCAAAAATTAACACAAAATCAAGCAAACTCTACAATATTCTGAGGATTTCTTAAAATTTCTGCAGATTTTCTGCAGATTTGATCCAAGACGCGTCATGTGACGTCATCACACGCATTCAGTCAAAGCCCTCTTCGATTCACGTGCGAACATGAGTACAGCTGAAAGGTCTTATTTACAGACAAACATCAATGCGAAAGGCCGTGCAAAACAATTTTGTGCAACCGCAATTTTGCCAATTCAAGTTTTCCACAAATGAAAATTAAATGAAAATAGCCGCAGCAAAATCAATGGCCGCAACAATCACAGAAAAACCTGTGTCACCTTATATATGTAGCCCAGTGAAATAGGAGGTCATTGCTGACTAAACACTTAAGTAAAAAAGTAAATTCAAGTAAAATTACACGTGAAACACATGTAATACACCGGAGCGTGCTTCAGTTACAGTTTGTTTTTGTTCATAAATATTGTCGGGGTGCCAATAATTACGACAAATGCGTTGTTTGTTTGTTTTTTAAAATAAAACACTATATTCACTGGCTCCCACTCTCTCCTCCTCAGCTCTGTTCTGTTCTCTTGGCTTCGCCTGTTTCATCGCAGCAGTTCGGTGTCACCGGTTAACAGAACGTGTGGCGAACTTTCATGAAAATCTGTTCCACCTGGTGGTTTTAGAAGAAAACCTGGGATTCTCGTTTTGGCTCTGTGTTGCCAGCACCGTCTCACATGGAGCCAATATTCTGGTGGTTGCTTCAAGCAAAATTCATCTGCCCAAAATACAGACCAAAAAACCCGAGGAACCTACTACAACAGGAGATGATTTACTGTACTGAAATAAATAAATAAACTCCAAACTTGAGTAGAAATACACAGGAGCAAAACAGACTGTCCTGGCAGGAGTATTGAACTCTGCACACCAGCTGTCCCGTACAAAAGGTTGCATGTTGTAGAAGAAAACGTTTCATTGTTCATGTGTAACGTGTGTGTAACGACGTCCGAGTCGACATGCTATTATATTTGCGTATGTTACGTCATTTTAATGATAAAAGTGCATTGAATCGGCTCATTCTGGGTAGACAGATCTCCATCTTGAAAGAACTGCAGCAACATTCCACTTTAATCTAAATTAGTCACTTTGTAGAATTATTAATGCAAAGATTGAAAGAAAAAAAAAAAAAAAACGTACCAAAAAAATAAAAAAACAAGCAAAAAAAGAGAGCATGGAAGAATTGAAGTGTGACGATATGGAAGATTCAGAATATTTGTAATTTTTTAAATAAATAAATAATATATGTCCAGTTAACAGAGAAATGTTCAGTGATGTCTTCTATATAGGGTTATCTTCTATAAAGGTTTTTTATTTAAACAGCGCACTGAAAAAAAAGAACGTATATGAAATATTATTATTCTTTTAACGTTGCTGTAATATTTAGTCGTAGGAACGTTAATGCAAACCCCTAGGCTGAATGTTTTGGGAAACACAATTTATTATGACATAAAACACTGTTTTAAAACAATTATTCTACTAGATCTGATACAAATGCATGTTTTTTTTTTGTCATAGCTTCAATTTATTTAAATGAAATAGACACATTTGGATCTTAAACAAGGAATTTAATGATGAGTCTGATTCTAGTGGCTGCAGTATTTTGGAGCACGTGTTGTGCCAAAACGAAACAAAATGAGAAAATATTATGAGGTTGTGTGTCATTTTTTTCGTTGTTCTGTTTGAAGATCCTATTATTTCTGACCTGTGTCAGAAGCAAGTCAGAAGACGAAGATGAAGCAAGTGGGAAAGACGAAGACTACACATGTTGATTGCGTGATTGATCCTGGAATGGGAATGAATGAGGCTTGTCAGCAAATCCAGCCACATCTGAGCCACTACGTCATGGTTGGAATCATTAGAAGCATTCAAACTGAAAACTGAGAGCATTTGTAGTAGCGCAAATTGTCTTTTCTATTTCTGGAGAATGTGTTGTTTTTTTGTTGTTGAGGGAAGACCATTAAATGGCCAATGTTGGCCAACAACAGTGTCAGGAACGAGAGATCCAGACACACATCATATGCCACACTGGTATATTCCACTGCTGACTTAACCACTGTTGACTGTGTAATGAAATTTGCTGAACAGGGATTCAGTAAGCGTAAATCATATCTATACTTCCATGTGATAGAAAGTGTGTGGGAGGGGGATCTCAGTACACACACGAATGAAACTGACATCATCAAGCACTATAGCCTTTGCACTCAACCTGCATTAGCCCTGTATTTATTCTCTTCAGAGAGAAACTCCCTCAGTGTGGTGCCATTACAAGTGACCAGAGGGTCATTAAACTGTCAAATTGCCCCATTCAGGCCCTTAATAATTAATGATAGTCCAGATTCTTTTTACTGCCCTCTTGGGGATAAAGTTAATACAATTTTAAAATGTAATGAAATATATAATAAAAATGGCCCTTGTTTATCTCCCAGACCAAACTGGAGTGTTATCTCTTTAGCAAGGGTCTTTAAAACCAGTTTAGTGCCCCGGAGAAGGTTTTCATGGAGGTTAATCGCTCTCAGAGCCAGCCTGTAGTCGTCTTAGTTAAGGTAACAATTTAATTTTGTTATTATTCCATTGGCTCCTCATCAGTGCAGTTTTAGATCACACCTGGAAAGGAATCGGTGTAAGCATGGATTACTGAGCGGGTTTACTGAGCACATGCCCAGGATCCCTGGCCACCAGGGGGCCCTCAAAGAGCGTAGGTTTGAAAATGAATGCTCACACCATTGCGCTGTCACACACCACACAATACACAGAAAATAATCCAATGAATGTAAGTGGAAAGAAACTGGGAAATGTTTTTGGTGTGTGGATCTAAATTTGTAACGAATCAGTTGTTGACTGGAGCTAGATAAATGGATAGGGTGGGGTGGGGGGATAACCATAAACCCACTCTAAGTGTATCGATGAAAAGAAAAATGAAAACGTGAAGCTTGATAAAGAACTGGAATTTGGTGGATGAAACTCCTAATGGATGTCTAATGTAGTAATGCATGTGTTTTTTTTATTTTTATTTTTTTATTTTGTATGTGTTGGGTTGCATAGTGGGATGGGAAGAGTCCAGGACTTACTAATTCATCCCTGAGAGGGTCCAGGATTTATTAATGCATCCCTGAGAGGGTCCAGGATTTACTAATTCATCCCTTAGAGGGTCCAGGATTTACTAATTCATCCCTGAGAGGGTCCAGGACTTACTAATTCACCCCTGAGAGGGTCCAGGATTTATTAATGCATCCCTTAGAGGGTCCAGGATTTACTAATTCATCCCTGAGAGTGTCCAGGATTTACTAATTCATCCCTGAGAGGGGAGGTATCATTCACAATTTCTCCAACCTAAACACAAATGAGTGGAATGAACTGCCCCACTCCCTCAGATTCACTTATAGTCAAACCCCCCTTAAACTTTTGGCTTATTATTCATCCTAGAGCATATTATTCAATAACTACCATGAATTATGCATTAACTACAGTGAAACTAGCAAGAACGTTATGTAGCTGAGAATGAAACCGCCAAGTCAATTGAACACCTCAGGTCAATTTGAATATTTTCCTTGTATTTTAAGTGTGTAATTTTCCACACTGCAGATCAACTTTATATCACATTTAGTATATGATAACCTGGAGAATACATACAGTTTCAAAGTGACTAGGGAACTTTTTAAAATTCAAAGTGCTCGTGGATTTAAGTGTAAAGAAAGCAGTGCTCCAGCAGATGGAGCCCCAAGTCAAAAAGCAAAATGAACTTCCCCAGAATGTTTCCTAGTTCATATTTTAATACAAGATATTGTATAATGTATTGTGAACGGGTACATATTTGCACACGTGATCTTTGTAGTATTTCATATTTCTTTTTTTGCTGACAGATAAATGAGATAACATTGAGACAAGCATTTCATTTATATGACAGTTGATTTGCTGTTGAATTCTCAAATCTGATTGGTCAGAAGGTGTTGATTATTTCATTGGTGCTCTGACAGTAGTGCTGGCTACAAGGCAAATCACAGGTTTATATTAATGCACTCATTCTAATATCTTTTGGTTTCATCTGACCATAGAACCCGATCCCATTTGAAGTTCCAGTAGTGTCTGGTAAACTGAAGACGCTCGAGTTTGTTTTTGGATGAGAGTAGAGGCTTTTTTTCTTGAAATCCTTCCAAAAAAACTTGTGGTGATGTAAGTGACATTGGATTGTAGTTTTGGAGAATTTCTGACCCCAAGACGAAACTAACTGTCACGTTGCGGCGAACTCACAACTACAGTTCCCAGAATGTAGTGCCAACTACAGACATGGCCGACGAGAACTACACTTCCCGGCCATGCACGCGTTCAAGTTCGCCGGCGTACTGAGTGCTAACACCTGTGCTGCATCATAGGTTATAAAAGGCCTCGTTAACTTCAACGCCTCGCGAAGTAAATGCTCAGAAGCCTTTCACCTGACGTTCACCATGCCTTTCTCTATGTTTCGGATTTCCTCGGTTCTTGGAGTTTTCGCCTGTTCTTGGATTACGTTTCCCTGCTTAGCCTAGTCTGGATTGTTCGCCCAATCGCCTGACCTACTGCTGTCTTCCGTGTTTCGTCTTCCGCCTGATCCTCTCACTCTAGTCCTGTTTGTCCACGCTTGCCTCCAACAAGGTATCGTAACACTAACTTCTGCAATTCTTCAGCTGTGATCCTTGGAGATTTTTTGGCCACTCGAACCATCCTCTTCACAGTGCTTCAATATAGATACACGTCCAATTCCAGGTTCATTCATAACATTTCCAGTTGACTGGAACTTCTTAATTATTGCCCTGATCATGGAAAGGGGCATTTTCAATGTTTGTGCTATTTTCTTATAACCACTTCCCATTTTGTGAAGCTCAACAACCTTTTGCCGCACATCACAGCTATATTCCCCGGTCTTACCCATTGTTATGAATGACTAAGGGAATTTGGCCTATGTGTTACCTCATATTTTTACCCCTGTGAAACAGGAAGTCATGGTTAAACAATTTCCTGTTCCTAGTCACCCAGGTGTACTAAAAAAAAACTATCAGTGGGAATATAATTCAAATATATTTTTCTCATATGAATTCATAGGGGTGCCAATAATTGTTGCACACATATATTTAACAAAGATTAATATAGACCGTGCAAGAAATGGAATGTGACCAGAATATGCAGACAGACGTTTAGAAGAATTAGAAGCATCAACATAAGCATCATAAGAATATGAAAATGAAGTTTAAGGAAATGAAACCAGGTCTTTTGTAATGAACTCTTTTGAGGCTTTTGAGCGATTTTGCTGTAGGTGGGGTTTTAAGTGACATGTGTGTTGTTGTTTGAATGCTATGAATTCCCTCTGTTGTCTGTAGTGAATTTTATATCTATGAACCAGATTTTTCCCTTTATGTGAAGTAAGTCTTAATGGTGCTCGTTCAAGAGGATTATAGGTGCATACTGAGGATTACTGAGGACTCCAGACCACTTTATCATAATGGACCTGGCCTAAAGGTATTTCCATTTATCTGTAAGTGTTGAAGGTCATATTTCTGCCGAACCTTTTTCAGGAGCCGAGCAACTTTTCCAGCTAGTTTAAATACAACATGGATGCCAAGATCTAGCAAATAATAGCTTACATTTATGCAAACAAAGGCAAAGTGTAAGTGCAGACAGTGTGTCTATGATGTACAGTACCATTTCTATTATAAGGTGTATACAAAGATTATGCAAAGATTAGGAGATGAAAAGGGGGGTTATGGAGTGGATAATGTCCTTGCATCAGAAATGCACGCGCACCACAATGATCTTTTCATGATCTCTGTAAAGGCTGAGGGAAAATAAGATTTCCATTTTCCAATGCTGAAATTTTGGGGATAGTTTCATGTTTTTTGTATAGTTTTTGAAATATAGGTCTGTAGAAATTTTGCTCAAACCTGGCAACCCTGGGTACTGATATTAGCGCTTATGTATGTGCCTCAGACATTGTGATGGGAAACTCAGCTGCTGTATCATACATATTTCCTAATTCAGAGGTGTAAAAGGTATACAAGATAATTTATTCTACTGAGACAGTCATGTTAACGGTGTTTCGCTCCTCCCATTAATAAGACTACACATGAAAAGACTGTGCCTGAGGACGCATTCTCTTAAAACTTAAAAGCTCTTCAGTATTGAAGCATATAGAGTGAGATGTGCATCCTCAGAAGCAGAAATTATCTTATGTGGCCAAAAAACAAACAAACAAGGGCAGTATATCATTTAAGCTACACAAACCAGAGGTCTACATCTTGAAAATGAGACACTGTGTGTCAGCCTGAGAAACAGAACTAGCTAACAGTTCACGTGAGACATTTCTAATAGCCTCTGTGGTGTACAGTCGGCTGACCTTCACAGTCACAGCTGAGACATTGAAGTAACATTGTGTCTCGTTGATGTCTGCGTGACAGCCTCAGGCTCATGAATAAAAGACATTCCTCCTTGGTGTACCATGTTGGAGGCTTACATCAGGGCTCAAGAGTCTTCAGTGCACACCCATTTGCTGTTGCTGCTTCATCAGTAAATGGGACATTTCTTGGAGGTTTCAGCAGTTGTACCTGCATCATAGCATTTGGGATTTTTCTGCTCTCACTGAGGGAGCATAAATAATCCAGCCTGTCTGACTTGTATACTTTAATACGACAGCTTTAGAGACCCAGATCACCTGATGATCCCTCCAAGGTCATGTGATCTGAATGAAGATCCAATCGTAGGCATAACTAGGGTTTTGTGTCACGATGGGATGAATAAGCTTGAATTGAGCTTCTCATTGAGCTTCTCATCACACAGTGTGATCTATTGTGCATCTGAAAACCCCAGATGCTTATCAGGGCACCTGTTAGCTCAAGGGATCTGAGACAAATGCTGCCCACCAGTGTGGGACTTTGTCAAGGCCGTTCCACGCTTCTCTAACACAGATAGCAGTATACTGTATGAGCCAGGAGTAAGTCTATTCTTTGTATTTATTCATTTTTCCTTGAATGTGAAAAAAGGCCATAAACAAAATTATTTTTATCTGGTGTTCTTTCATTTCCATCGTTTTCAGTAACTGCTTTATCTTGGTCAGGGTCATGGTGGACCTGAAGCCTATTCCAGGAACACTGGGCGTATAGAGGGAATACCTCATAGATGTGACATTAGTCCATGTCAGGGCACCATACAGACGCACTATCACACAAGCACTTATATTTAACAGCAATTTATCTTTGCCAATCCACCTATTGACATGTTTTTGGGTGGACTGGAGGAACCAGGGACCCTGGAGCTGTGAGGCGGCAACGCTATCTACTGCATCATCGTCTGGTGCTGTTACCCTTCAATTCTGAAAGCAGACTCAGTCTATGAGATACAGTCTATGAAATCATTACAGGTGGTTAGCTGAGCCCCAGGTGAGTGTAAAACATGATGCGGAGAGAGGTCTTCCCTGGTTTGTTCGAGGTCTGTGTGGAGGTCCAGACTCTTTTTCCTGACGGCATTGTCAATCTTGCCTACTGTGGTATGTCATCACAAGAATCACATTTCTGTGAGGATTACCTCCTGGTTCCCAGCTATGAAGCGAGTATATAATTATATCCCATACAATGGTGGTCCTAGATCCTCTGGAAACAACCAACATACCATAATTAAACATCACATCTTTCCCTATTATGATGTTTGATATGAACGTTAACAGAAAGTCTTGACCTGAATGTGAATGAATGTGCAGGTACAGGTGTTCCCATGAATGCCTCTTCACTAATATTTGCTTGAAATGAATAGCACCAATAGTGCAAGTGAAAGGAAAAAGCATTTGAGCACCAGAGCATCTCATCAGCTAAACTCTGCTCACATCATCTGAATGCAGGACACACCAACCTATTATTCACTGCACCAATTCTGGTAATAGCAGTGAGTAGTCATATATAGCAGTAGCCAAATATAAATGCAGTAGTATGTGTAAACATGGTGGGTAAATGCTGGGTGTCCAGTGTAGGAGTGTAGTGTAATAATCCACAAGGATGCAGATGCAGTCAATTTCGTGCTAGTGAGGTGTTATGTGACATGATGTTTATTAAGCACTTTTGGAAGGAGTCTCCAGTGTCAGCGCTTCAAAACGATCCAAGTTAAAAGCTGCAAATGGACCTGACAGTCTTCAGGACAGAGTTCTTTGTGTTACCTACTGTATATATTACTGTATATCATAGTAAGTCTTTGTGTGTGTATTTTATGTAGAATGTTGTGCCAACGTGTTTAATACTCATTTTGCAACAGTGAGTCCTGGCACAAATGCCCACATGCCCCTTGCAGATGCCCAGATGGTTCAAAAATAAATCAAACCACACTGAAGCGTGCAGATCCTCTTTAGTTGCTCTGTCTGGCATCTTGATTCGATCTGTCTGGTCAATCTCAGCACTCTGTAAGTAGGATTTGCTTTATAAATGGGTGTGTGTGTGTGTGTGTGTGTGTGTGTGTATTTGTGTGGTCTTAGTTACAGGCCAGCTTGACATCATCAGAGGGTGAGATTAGACTCCAGATCCAGGCTGTAGGTACGTCTACTGTCCAGGTTTTCTTCCAGCTGCAGAAGCTGAATGGGAGCTGCAGACACACACACGCATACACATACACACAGCAGCTGGTGTGGAGGAGAACAGAAACGCACAGGTTAGTTTAGAGGTTACCTTGCTACGTACCACCGGTATAGGTAACGTTTGCTTTCTATTATGACTTATTATGCTAATGATTATTTGTCTTGCATGTTATTTATTGCTATATGCTCCTGCATCGCTTCTCTATATATCGGAGGATGTAGCTGTGAACTAATGGTTAGTGCTGTCGGTGTGAGAGATTGCTCTGCAGCTGTCCTGCATTGCTCAGACCTCGTGTGTGTGTGAGTGTGTGAGAGAGAAAGAGAGAGCGATAGATAGCAAAGAATTAGCAAAGATGCATTAGAAGGTTGCTGGAAGGACAGGCATGCACAGGAAGGTCTATACGCAGTAATAATATTTATTCGATCAATTTATCCTTATTTATTTCTCATTAGATTGAACACTCTAATTGATCTTTCTTCTCACCATCATATTATCACCTCAGTTCCCTTTCATCTCCATCTCTGCAGCAATACATGCAATATTTCCTGCGTCCGCTGATAATTGTGTATCATATATAATTTACACACAATCTATTCATGCTTGGTCAGACAGCAATACCCGGGTTTGTTGCCCCTCCCAACTGAATCCTCCCCCCCCCCAACACCCCACAGAATATGATAAGATAGATTTGCAAGAGCAAATCTGAGTTAGCAGGATGAACGGGGTGTGTGAAATGAATGTTTGTGTTAATGGGGGTGATGGAGACTCAATATCGCATCCTCTCTCGCTCCATTTCTCTACTCCTGCTGCATAAACTTCCATTTGTTTCCATGGCAACCCTTTTGATCGCACCCCCTTTTTAACCATCCCCTTCTCTCTGCTCCCCTTTTTCTCTCACTCACCTCTGCAGTGGTGACTGCAAAGGTGCTGCTGTGGCCATGCTTATCTAAATATCTGTTTTAAAAAAATAATAATAAAAATATTTTACTGAATAAATTAATGGTCAAAAAAATTAAGTACTTTATTAATATTGGGCTGAAGAAGCAACACTAAAAGTCACACTCACGTGTTAAGATTACAAATTGCTGTCTCACTCTTGCAGCATAATTTGCTGCTTTGTCTTCTTATTATTAGGGGGCCAAGCACCAGAGTTCTGTATCCACCTTATTGTTTGTAACTGTATGTTTCTACTTCTCCTTATTATTATTATTATTATTATTATTATTATTATTATTATTATTATACTTCCACATAGGAATCTATGGCAACCCATAGAATGCCTTGCATCCTTTATTATGAAATTTGGCACAGTCATAGAGGACAGTCTCAGTTACCTCAATGGCAATTTTGATGTATGTCCCTCAAGCACTCTTGTGCCACCAATAGGCCAAATTTGGACATACGTTTGCATTATTCTATTCCTATTGTATATATTTTTTTTTACTTGTTTTTCAATTCTATTCCTATTTAATGTGTATTCTTTCCTATCTGATTATTTTGTGTGTGTAATTGAGCTGCTGTAACGAGGGAATTTCCCCAGTGTGGGATCAATAAAGTTTTTATCTTATCTTATCTTATTTTATCAACAAGTCTGCAATACAACATCATAGAAACATGGTTCCACTTTCCTCCACATTGGTTCATTTCTTCTCTGACAAATGTTGGTCAATCATTGCAAAATTTGAATCACAGCATTGTAAGACCAACCCAAACAAAACCTGCTTCTCAGATTTTTAATATGTAGAACAGTTTGTCCATTATGCACAAACAAGTTTGGTGAAGTCCCCAAACAGGAAGTGAGGGCATGTCTTGGCAACGATGTGACACTAAACTTGACAACATGAGCTGATGTTAACAAACAAGCTCGGATTTGACTGAAAACAGGAAGTGAGGCAGAATCCCAGGAGTTGCTAAAAGGTGGGGCCAGAAAAAGCTTGGACCCTTTAATTACTGCTTTCAGCTCTAGTTTTTATTATTATTATTATTAGTGTTTGTGACAGAAAGGAATGAATGAACGTTTCAGACTCTTAAAGTGCATCCAAGAAAGAAGAACATTTCTAAAGAGTTCTATTAGGTATATATATATAAAAAAAATCCACACACTGTCCTATTAAAATATATCTCATTTTGTCGTTGACATCTTTCAAATATTTAAAATGAGGCTCAACGTGCTTTACTGTATGCAGTAAAAGAGAGGGAGAAAGAGAAAACAAAATTAACTAATTAAATTGAAAAATAAGCAAATAATAAACATTCTATAAATGAAAAATAGTAGTGACAGAAGGACGAGATTAATACCAAAATAAAATAGAAAAATAGAAGAAATGCAATGTGTAGAAATGTAATAATATGTAGTATATGCTACTCTCATCTCACTCTCTTTGTCTCACTTTCAGAAATAAAGGTACTAAAATGGTCATTTTCCTTTTCGCTGTATCTTTATACTTATACATAATTGGTGCATACCTTTACTCTAAAAGCCATTTAAAGGTACACCACATGCACCTTCCCAAATAAAAGATACATACTAAAGGTATCAAGATGACAAGGAAAAGTACAGCTTTGTTTCCTTTTTCCCCCGAGAGTACTGTTTTGTCGAAATGCAATTAAGCCAAAGCCGATCTCTTTTCTGTAATGAAACAGACTGGATTTTAACCTTACTACAGATGGACATTGTAATCTTAGCCTTTATCATGTGTCTAAATAAAAGACATAGACAGACCATTAAAACAAAGTTTACAGAAATATTAGCAATCTTTGATATATAGCACGCTAATTGAAATTTAAATACTAATATTTAAAACAGATGTGTTATCTGTTATAGATATTGCCTGTAGTGCTGTTTATTTGCTAATGAATTCATTTCACATCGTAATTACTGTGAGCTGAGACAAGAGACAGTAGGGTTTTTTTTTTAACTGACCTTTTTCTACATAATATCTGATACAGTGCTCCACTGGCATATCGATCCCGATCAGCCTCTGAGCTTTGAGGTGCTTTTGACCTTGAATCTCATTAACCACCATCTTAACACCCCAGCGTTCTCAAAATGTAATCAGAACTACTCAAATGAAATAACAATACACTATTATTTATGTAGGGCTTTTTTTCTTTAGGCCAAAGGCACTCAATGAGTAAAAATATCACACATTACACGCACGTACTGTATATAAAGACATGTTTACAAAGTGTGATTTTTTTATTTATTTTATTTTATACCACAGCTCTGTTGAATTCAATCGCAAATCAGATTGGTCAGAAGATGTCGATTCATTTGACCTAACAGCACATATCTGACAGCTGTGATTCAAATCACAGATTCTTATTAATGTGCTCGTTATAAGACACTATCGTTTCTATAGTAACAATTTATAGGGATTTGTATGGTAGGTGGTCGATGTAATAAGAATTGGAATTTTTTTTGCAGGAGCGTTTACACACACACACACACACACAAAAAGATTTTCATGAAAATCTAGTTCATTCAGAAGAATGTTCATATCCTACCAGAACGCTGGAGTTTGTGTACATTTACATTTAAGGAGACTCACTAATGTGAACCTCGACTGACTGGCTCCAAATTGTATCATTTCTATGAGTTACTGCAATTTAATACACGGATTACACAGTCAAGTATAAATCGCTTATCGGTCCTTCGAGGATTTTGTGATTTTGCGACTGCAGAAATGAAATCAAAAGCAAAGAAACGGTGCAATGTTCAGGGGAGCTTCCACTTTTTCAAAATTACCGCAGATTTTCTGCAGATTTGAGCCAAGGCGCGTCATCTGATCACAATGCGCATTCAGCCAAAGCCCTCTTCGATTCATGTGCGTCGAACATGATTACAACTAAAAGGTCTCATTTTCCAATTCAAGTAGTTTTCTACAAAAAAAAGCACAAAAACTCAGCAAGGTGCATCGCAGCAATCACAAAAAACAAATATCCTATACGTACTGGCTTATTTATTTCAATTACATACCAATTTTTAATGAATATGTTTTGAAACACAGTCGTTTCATATTAACGACTTGACAAACAGCAATTAAGACAAGTAAGACTAGCCATTTAATTAGAACAAAAGTAATGGCACCTTAGTGTGTGTCTATGGTAGCCGAAACACTGCAATGGCTGAGGAAGACACACGGCACACTTAGGAAGCGCTCTTTCACCATTTAGTCATAATTTTGTGGTTTTCTGCTATGAGTTTGGCTGTCACTAAATGTAAATCAGCTTGCTTGAAATGCATCAACTTACGCCCATGAGTACAAAGAAAATCCTACCAAATCTTTTCTAAATGTGGTGGGAATTTTTTTTTTTTGTTCAGTCTGGCCTTTGAAAACATTAAGACTTATAAGTGAAGCCCAGTAAATGGATTTAAAACATGTTATTTAACAAAGAAACATGTATAATTGTTGATATTGTAAGTGTGAGAAGATGCTTATTTAGCATTTATGGAAGGAGTCTCCAGTGCCAGCTTTTTGAAACACTCGTTCTGTTTTCTGCCACTAAAACGTCTTCGGGATTTCTCAGGAACATGATACGATGTGGGTATTTTTGGGGGTCTTATTCTTCAAGAGGGAAAAAAGAGAGGCTGGTGAAGGGATGACTGTTTGTAGCTGCTATAATGTAAGTGATAACAGGAACAGGAACTTGTTCTGCAGACTTAGTGTAAACTTAAGTCTTAGTGTAAGTGTAAACTTAGTGTAGAACAAAACTGTAAACAAATTACTGTGGTACAAGAGGAATAAACCACTTGTGGACGTGCGGTTAATTGGAAACTAATCAACATTTGAGGGGTAACAGTTTTCACTTTGCGTCAGGCCACATAACACCACACTGCCATTCATTATTTTCCTGTAACACCATGTCCCTAAGTGTTTATTCCTGACACGGGAGGACATGTGGGAGAGACAGACGTTGGATGGACTGTACTTTTTGGGAAAACTGAACATTTTCAATAGAGTAAGAGTGTGAGATTGTCTCATAGAGAAAGGGACATCTACAGGCGAGGTGCAATGTTTAAGTGATTAACCCTATGACGGATTGCTGAGAATATAGCGAGCAGGCTGATAAGTGAGGCTGGATGGATGAATGGATAGCCAGTAGAAAAATAAGTAAGCACTGTATACTGCCGGATTCTCCTTCAGTATTTCACTATTAAGGCAATATTCATGTGGATTTAAGCAGATTAGCAGTATTTTACCGAGCTTCTAAGCTAACATGGTGGTTATTTTCTAATAAGGCATGGCCACAAATGAATATATTGATGCCATGAGTCAATATTTGCTATGTTGTGGCCACTAAATTTGTAACTTGAGCCCAGGATTTAACATGATGTGGGAAGGTTCTAATTGAATCCACGCACTCCAGTGAATTATTTGATGAGAACAAGTGAAAAAAATAATAAAAAGTACTTAAGATGACACAGACTAATGGTATCCATGTTGTAATGCCAGTGACTCCATTACGTCTTTCCAAGATTGATATAAAGTGTAATGTTATCAGTCATCTCCATACTTTGGTTCCTATAGCCATGATGAACGAATCCCATTGATTCCTCTCATTAAAAAAAGTACTTTGTGGCCACAAACTAGATCTTGAGAAGCGTTCATGGCCACAGCTTATTTAAAAAAAATTACCACCATGTCAGCTTTTCTCATATTGTGAAGTAATATCAGGGGACCTCACACACATTTAAATGAAGTAGTCTAATTACACAGACTGACATCAACGCTGAGCAAGTGTTTTATCTGGCATGTTACTGTGTAGAGATTTATAGCATGCCCTTATAGCCTCCTGCCACCGATTCATTTGGATTTTTTAATGTATGTTGCTATTTCTTTAGATAATGAAGGAAGAAAGGTCTGTTTTTACTCTCGCTGAATCTAACCTATTTATTACTGAAGCATATAAAGGCAAAACTGACTGTATTTAATGTCTGGTGTTATAAATAATAATAATAATAATAATAATAATAATAATAATAATAATAATAATAATAGCTGGTCTAATAAACAGGAAGGAGGTTTAGGAAGACTCTTAATGGACTTGGGTAGCATATGTTCACACATAAATGACCAGATTTAGATAAGATTTGATTTTTTTGGTAAGAGAGTCTTTATAACACATTCATAAGCAGTGCATAAACCTTTTAGAAAGCAAAGCTGAAGAATTTTATAAGGGTTTATATTTTTAAAAAATTTTGTGAGCTCACTTTTCACAGGTTCCTTAGAAATTTTTTTTTAATTGTATTTAATCTTTACATTTCACTGTTAGAAAGAGCTGACACCGGAAACTTCCTGTCACGGTTTCCCCTTTAAGCAGCATGCTGGAGAGCATGTGGGCGCGCATGCACGAGCAAGGTGCGCGAGCACCCGCTCTTTGAATGTTGACAACCGTGACATTGTTTACTATGGACACGTGCTTTTGTTATGTTTCTGTTATGTCTCCTCCCTGTTC
>JANDJT010000168.1:4458990-4482486 GCA_024331685.1 Stegophilus panzeri
ATTGAAAATGTGCATATTTATGAGACCTGACTGTGTCATGATTTCCCCTCGAGCCAGCGCTGCAGTATTGCAGCGTGCTTGGAGACCCAAAGCACGGGTTCGATGCGCAAGCGCGAGCTCGATATGCGAGTTTGATGCACGAGCCGATGCTTTTGGGTCTTCAGTGACATTGACTTTGTTTACTTTGGACATGTGCTTATGTTATGGTTTTTGCCCTGTCTCTGCCCCTGTCTTGTCATTGGTTGTTTCCCCGTAGGTGTGTCACCATTGTTTTCAGCTGTCCTCTGTTTCACCCCTGATTACGTTTGTCATTTAAACTCCTCGTGTCTCTTTCCACATCACCTAGTATTGAGTTTATCTCATTACCAAGTGGTTGTTCCATAGTTCTCGTTCTCGATTCATGTTTATTGACTTTGTTTCTGGTTTCTCGTTTCGTGTTTTGCCTTGCCCTGTTTATGTTTGTCTGCCGATCGCCTGACCTTTTGCATGTTATTTGACCACACCTTTTGTTTGCTGTTTTGGATTTGTCTGCCTGTCTCTCTCTATAATAAACCTTGTTAACTGCACTTGCATCTGTCCTAACCTCCACTACGTAAGTAATGTGACAGACTGTCAATCACCTCATTAATCATGCCCTTTTATTAATCATAAGGAAAAAATATTGTGGAAGATATCAAGGTCAGCTGAAGTTGTAAAAACAAAAGAATACTATTTTCAAAAACAATTTGTGAATATGGTGTAAATTAAATGTAGAAGTTTATTCTGGGTCCCATTAACTAACATGGTATTAGGTGGGGTTAAAAACTGAACTGCCAGCCACTAGAGCGCACCACCAGAGACATTATTTTCAACTGAAGACACTCAGGTAGCAATTGCACAAGTGAGTTTGCAGTGAACTGTGTGGGCTAACATTAGCTTAGTTGCCCCTGTTAACAGGTATTTTCTTACCTTCATAGTTGTGTATGTGTTGTGCAGTTTGAAGCCTTTCTCCACTTGCTAGAAGGGGCAAGTGTTCTATATGTGTTACATATCCATTGAAAGTCATTGACATTGATCTACGAGAGCTCTTGCAAAGATCGACTGCAAAATGCAGCAATTATGAATATAGTGAATTTGCTGGAAATGCAGGAACCACACTTAAATGAATGCAAAGTTGTTTGTGCAAGTAGCCCATTATATTATCGATTAGTTGGACTGTGTTATGAAGCACACTGTGGCGCATGCTGTGTCACTGCACTTACAACACTTTTGATTGAAATTTTGATTGTGCATGCATGTTACCATAAAGATTGACTAGAGAAGATCTGAAAATATTATCTATATATAATGAAAATTTGGGCAAAAAGTCAGTACATATTATGACAGCTCAGTGGGATGAAAATAAGCATGGTATACAATGAAAGCTTATTCAGTGAGACAAATGTTTTCTCACTTCAAAATATAACTTGTCACAAATCATATGTTGGGCTTGTGAGTAGTTCAACAGCCAGCAATATTTATTTTTAATATTAATTTATCGGGTTAGAATTGAACAAATCAGGGCTTAAAATGCAGGTATGACATAACACCGCTCTTCCAAAAGTATTCGAACAGCAAGGCCAATACTATTTTCTGCTATACACTGAACAGCATAAATAGTTGTAGTTAGACAGTATTTATATAGAGAGCATATTAGCATAATGAACAATTTACAACAGAAATTACATTTGTTTGGAAGAACAAGTTAATTCCAGTCCACAAATTTGACTGGACAAGTGACATTCTGAGAATTCTGATATTTAGTATAAGAGCGCTGGTACATTTAACTGTTTGTTTCATTCCATTTGTCTGTGTTTCCTACGTAAAATTCCAATTCTAGCAATAGTTTGTTACACCGAAACCATTACTACACTTACTGTCAGTCAATCTGTGCAGTGCATGGTAACATGCAACACTCTATCCAGCTGTAGTTTCTTTGGGAACTATTTTCAATGCCTGAGCATCAATTAACAAAATATTTAGTCATATTGTGTCTGAAATGTCAGTTGATCAATATTAATTTCTTGTTTATAGAACAGTGGTTTATAAGCACACTTGCAAACATACTGAATACTGACTATCAGCGTAGCCATGATTACTTCCGTGAAAAAGCTATGGCCAAGCTGATATTCACTATAACAGAACTCTTGCGCATGCGATTCTAAATGGTAGGGCACCCAGAGGAATTTTTTTTTTTTTTTTTTTTTTAAACAACGTGAGGTAAACTGAGTATTATTTTTATATTAATTTTGTATTCCGTAAATACTGACTTACCTATTTTGGCCAAATATTAATAAACTAGGCTTTTATTTATGGAGCACAGGCTTATTTTTGTTACACATTTTGTTTGAGTGGCATGACTGTCATATTAGTCTCTGCACATTTGGATATGCTCTTGCTTATTCGGTGTTGTTAAAATGAACATTTTATGAGTCTTTATTAAATAAAAGATTTAAAAAATGAATCAAGATACAAAGACAAACCATAACATTAGAGCTTCTCTTATAAATCTTAGTTGTGCTCCCAAGCCACTGCAGTTAGCCAAAATATTATTTATTATTTATTTGAGATCCCCATGAGCATAATTGGTTGCAAAGTGGAGAATTGGACTACACGCTGATTATCGTTGTTGTTGTTTATTTATTTTAATGTGAAGAGTAAATAAAATTGCAGAACAATGACCTAAAGGAGTACAGAAGCTACACACACAAAAAAAAAAATCACTGAATTTACTTAATTCAAATGTGTACATAGCTTCCAGACAAATGATGTGTTACTTTAACATAAATTAATATCTTGCACTTAACTTGTTGGTTCCATCTAGAGCTGCAACAACTAACCGTTTTTACTAAATGGAAGTATAAACTGTTTCCCAGCACATGACGTCAAATGCACGAAATATGACGCTGCTAGCTTTAACAAAGTCAACAAAAATTAATTTCTTTAGTTTATTGTTTATATCATCATCACCTTTTATGCCCAATAGTCACCATCAGACGACGGCATAATTGTCAAGTGACAGCGGAAAAAAGTGTGCGACCCACTAAGGCATGACCCACTAAGACACTAAGTGTCGTGAAGACTGTAACCTGAAAACTTTACAAAGTGCTGTTTGTGTAGCATGGATGCACGACAGTGATGCACGACCACAAACTTATGCTTATATATCTAAAATACTCCACTGTGTGCAAGTGGTTAGGAAAATTGGTGCGGGTTACTTAAAAGGTTCAGTTCAATTCAAGTTTATTGTCATTATATGCTGTATTTGCATGCTTGCAGTGTAAAATCTGTTGTTTACTATAACGGGAGAAATCTATTAGTGCTCAATTAGTAATAAGGCCGTGTTGCTCCTCACTCACAATGAACACGTAGTGATAAACAGTGGGAGCGCAAGTAATATCTGTAATGTCAAATTAAAACGGTACACTCAAAGTAAACAGAAGTAAAACAATATGAAGTTAGTAACAGAAACCATAATGTGCAGTGAAAGTGAGATTTTATTATTAATTAAGTAGACTGTAGTTTAATTATCAGTGCTTTTTTGTGCATCCATGAAAATAATGCATAAATATTTTTATTTAATATAAACACTGTTTGTCCAATTATATATTTATAAATATATATATTTATATACAAATATATGTTTATATTTGTAACACTGTGGGTTTTATTTTAAATAAACAGAAAAATGTTATTGAAAATTATTTTTTTCCCATAGCTGATTAATCGAAAAAATAAATAAAAATAATCGATTCCGACTCGATCGATCGACTAGTTCCGTGTGAATGATTTACACAAACACTGTGTTAAATGCAGTTTGCATCATTTGTTTTTCTACAGCTAACATGATTTAATAAACTCGATGTGAAAACCCAATATAGACAGTCACCTGAGCTCACGATCAAACCCAGCATGCTGGAGCTGTGACATGGCAATGCTACCCACTGCACCACCGTTCTGTGGATGATTTAATTAAGCAAGTTAACACAAGCTCCAAATAACAATGTACTTGGTGAATAACAAATGGGTCACATTGTACATTAATTAAACAAACAAGTTAATGTACTATGTTAGTTACTAAGGGTTTCAGGAAAGAACTTAAAGAACATTCTTATGAAGGAGATAATGAAGTACTTTGCACTACAAACATATTGGGAAACCCACCCCTGTTATTTAATTAAGCTTAATTAAGAGTTCTGTAGTACTTTACTGTTGTAGTAGTTCACTGTAATGTTGCAAAGAATTTTTTTAAATAAATATTTTGTAAGAAATATTACAAAAAATTGTAAAAACATTCCATGGGTTATCAAAATAATCATTAGTTGCTGCATTACATTGTAGTTTAATGAATCCTAAGACGTATGAAACATAAACTTGTTAAACATGAAAGACACTACACTCCTGGGCAAAAAATAATAATTGGCCAAGCCCAGAATATGGCAAACATATTAAGCTTTTAATGGTCTTAACAAGAAATCATCAGAAAATTAGCAAGAATTAGACAAATGCACTACTGAGACCTCCTGTGCCACCATTTGCTTGTTTACTTATGCTGCAGTGAAAAGCTAGAAACAGGGAAATTCACTTATAGTATTATTGTACGCAAAGGTAAAATCATGATGATGATGATTAAAATGTCTGAGTGTACAAAATTAAAATAAAGTTAAAATAAAATAAAAAATAAATAAAAAACTGTCCACAAGTTTACCCATAAGGCTTAAACATTTAAAGAAATCAAAGGGAAAAGCTATCCCATTAATTACTTTTATCTATTTGTTTAATTCTTGCAATGATTTGTTATGACCATTAAAAGCTTAATATTTTGCCATTTTGGCCTTGGCCCTTTTTTTTTTTTTTTTTTTTTTGTAGAGGACTGTATGATTATCCAGCTTTAGTTCTCAAGACAAATTGTAAAGGATTTTCAACCAAATAAACAAACAAACAAATATCCAGAACTTCTGAAATTATTACAAATAAGCTAGAAACTACTTTGGATTTTTTGGTTTTAGAGTCGATTCAGTCACCAGACCTTAACCAATTTGAGCAGCACTTCACTTTCTAAAGAGGAGACTGATTGGAGAAACCCCCCGGCACAAACAACTGAAAGAAGCTGCGGTAAAAGCCAGAAAAGCATCACAAAAGAAGAAACCAACAATTTGTGACGTCAATGAGTTGCAGTTATTTGATGCAGTTATGCAGTTATTGCAAGCAAGGGATATGCAACCAAATATTATTTATTTATTTATTATTTATTTATTTCAAGATTTATTGATATGGCACGACATTGTCACATTTTATTAGACACATATAATGTTGGATAGCATTTAAACTATGTGGGTCCATGCTCAAATATTCAAAACATGATAATGAAGGGGAAATTTTCAAACCAGAACCAATGTTGCAGGCCTGATTCGATGCTCGGTAATGTACAGGCCCAAACTTAACCGGCCACTTCAATGAACAGAGCAAAACAAAACAATATGGTACCTTTTTTTCAGTCAGCCTTGTAGGGCATCGTCCCTCTGAGCCACTCTGCCACTCGCAGTGCTATCTGGTTTAGAAGTAGAAAAAGTCTCCCTGGCAAGTGAGGCAAACAGGCAAAAAAAAATAAGCTAAAAATAAAAAAAACAATCATGGACTTTTTATCCAACTTCAACACATTACTCATAAGGCATTGGCTAAACTATTTCAGTAATCGTTAATATGCAGACAGGCTTCTTAACACGGCTGGTAAAGTTATGAAGCAAACAGACCTTGGTGTTGATAAAAATGGGAATTATTAAAATAAAATGTAGCTAAAATAACACAAGGAAGTTTTTTGCTAACTTGTTATATTAATAGTTATGGCTAGTTGTGGGGGGATTGAAATGTAGACTCTCAGCTTTAATTCAAGGTGTTTAACAAAAACATTGCATTAAATATTTAATAAATTTCTATCCATTACTATCTATTTTCACAGGCTCAAAAGTAGTTGGACAAACTAATATAATCATAAATATTAGGATTATTTTTGGATGCAATACTTGGATACAAATCCTTTGCAATGACTGCCTGAAATCTGGAACCCATGGACATCACCAAATGCTGAGTTTCCTCCCTTGAGATGCTTTGCCAGGCCTTTACTACAGCTGCCTTCAGTTGCTGCTCGTTTGTGAGTTTTGTCTTCAGTAAGTGAAAAGCCTGTTTATCCCAAATGAAAACTTGAGATAAACCTGCCCTGCCTTTCACCACCTTTTATATGCAAGCAAAGAGGGTGGCTCCCACACCAGAGCTCCAACCTGAGACCCACGAGGTGGGCTCACCTGCCGAGCTCCAGCTGGAGGTCAACGTGGCAACCTCATCTCCAGTGCTCCAACCTGAGACTCACGAGGTGGTCTCACGTGCCGAACTCCAACCGGAGGTCAACGTAGTGACCTCTGCTCTAGAGCTCCTGCTTGAGACCCACGAGGGGGTCTCACCCGCAGAACTCCAGCTGGAGGTCAACGTGGCGACCTCGGCTCCAGAGCTCCAAACTGAGATCCAGGACATGGTTTCACCTGCCGAGCTCCAGTCGGAGGTCAACATGGTGACCTCCTTCTCAGAGCTCCAGCACGAGACCCATGAGGTGGTCTCATCTCCAGAGCTCCAGCATAAAGTCAAGTTCTTGTCCAAGGTCGACGAGACGGCCTCCCAGGCCATGTTCCTGTCCGAGGTCGACCAGGCTGCCTCCCAGGCCAAGTTCCAGTCCCAGGTAGACCAAGTTCTGCTCACGCCCGAAGCCAGCGTCACAGCCAACCAAGCACCACGAACTACAAACATGGCCGAAGACGACTACACTTCCTGCACACGTTCACCGTCTCTGTAGTTTTAATCACACACACCTGTTACCAATCTCACACACACTCACTACACAGTATATAGAGACTGTCTCAACACAATGACTTTGCGAAGTATTACACTCAGTTGCCTAGCTTTATGTTTCATGGTTTTGATCTGGTTCTCGTCCTTGTTATTTGAGTCTTGTCTTAGTGTAGCTTATCCTGTTTGCTGATTACCTGACCATTTGCCTGTTTTGACCACGCTATTGTTTCATGATTTGGATTTGTCTGCCTATATCTCCTATAATAAAACTCTTATCTGCATTTGCACCCATCCTCAACCTCCTTCCATGACAGATGAACTTATAATTAGCATTTTCATCAACTATATGTTGGTATTTATAGCCATATTAAACAGCATTCCTATTTAAGTAACGTAATCTCTCCTCAGAAATAGCTTTTGTTGCACTGTAAGTGTTCACTAGACATTTAACTTCCACAATTGTATATTTAAAGAAGCACAGACTGTAACTGTAAAGATTTCTCAGTTATGATAAAACTCCATATGATTTTCCCATTAAACAAAGGGTCATCCACTTGATCCACTTAAGGGCCATCTTAAAGCACTGGAAGGAATTTCAATGTTTTCACAAGGATGATATTTGAAACCATTCCAATTTCCATCACAGACTGTGTAAATACATATTTGGTACCAGTTTTCCCTTGTTCTTATTCATGTCTGTAAATCTCCATATCTCCTTCTTGCTACAAAATTTACATAATTTTTGAATGTAGATTGTTCTTGAACAATAGTCTCCTGTCATATGCCGCTATATTTCATCATACAGACTTTAACATTATTTTTAGTTTCAGAAGAGGGAAACGAAAACAAAAATACTTGAAAAATGTTTTCAGAAAATCACAGAAATAAAAGATTTCCAACTTGAGAGACAAATAAATTATGAGACACTAGTTATTTCTCTAGTCTTTAGTGGTTTTCAGCACTAAGCTTAGCTAAGAATGAACATAACTGCTTTTCTGGCAAAATACACTAAGCCAAACCTTCTTGGCTTTTTAGGTCTCACAACCCACCTTCATGCTCAGACCCAATATCACCAACAGACTATTTTGAATTGTCATGTATCAGAGAAGGAATTTTGGACAGTTCCCAGCAGCCACTGCACCTTACTACATCACAGTCATATGATCACCTGCACCTGAATCACGTTCTTGTTAACGAGCACTTGTGTGTGTGTATATAGAGACAGTTTGCACTGCACTCCTTGTCTTATGTTTGTCTTTCTTTGCCGTTGTCTTTGTTGCTGTGCTTAGGGCTTTGGTTTATGTTTAGTCTTTGCCATAGTTATTTGCCACAAGGTCTTAGTGTCTTTTGTTTTTGTTATGGTCGTTATTAAACTTATCTGCACTTGCATGTGTCTCCAAATAATGACAAATTGTGTGTTTTAGTGTTATTTATGAATAAAGCATTTGGTACAGAACACAAAACTTTATTAAGAAGACCTATAAAATGTGGCTAAGAAATCTTGACAATTTTTCATAAGGTCAGACTTTTGAGGTCTTTGTTTCTAATAAGGTATTTCCTTCTGCTGGTGTACTGTTAAGAGGAAAAAAAGACATGGTGGCTATTAATAAAAAAGCATTGTATGTGTACTGCTACTTAACACCAAAACCAAACTGGGAGATTCACATGAGGGGATTAGCCCTCATATTTTAGAGTGTGTATATATATATAATAAGAGTTTAAATTAACTCTAATATAAATCAATTTATTAAATTAATGTACTAATTTAATGTAATGTTATTGCTGATAAATTACACCAGAGTTGTCTGTTTTGAAAAGCAGCAGTGTGGATTACTGCTAATGTGAAGCAGGATGTTTAACACTAAAGATGTTTCAAGAGATTTGGTTGTTTTGTATAAATCTCATTAAATAACATTCCATTTGATTGAAACAACCCTGAAATCCAGGCCAGTTTGTGGTAAGTAATAAAACTTGAGACACAAAATATATTAAGGACCATACATTGGTAGAGTCATATCACACTGGTTTGAATATATATATTTTTATATTCAACCCCTGATATCATTGCAAGTTTTGTTTTCCATACTTACTTAAACACATAAAGGTATATATGTATGTCTGTGTGTGTTTAAAGAAGAAAATTCACATGAAGTCTCGCTGTAGCATGTGTTAGCGCCTGTGTGTGAGTGAGTCTAAAAGGAATGCACCAGCTTGCCTGTGTGAGCTTAAGTGTTCTGAAGACATAAGACAGTTTACTGGAACATTATGGCACATTTTTTCTTAGTTATCATATCTGTTCCTTGTGGACATCACAATGCTTGTAATTCATTTCAGGACTATATTATATTTACTTACACATGATTACAAATGTATATGATTTTCAAAATCGACTAAAGATTTTGACAATGTAACTGTGACAATTAATTAACTATAAACTTAGAAGTATACGCTGTATATGATGTAAAAGGATCCCCAGTACACATATGTAGTTATTTGTAGGAATGTTTATTTCAGGCTGTGTGACTAGAGCCAAGCATGAAAGATGATGAATGTGGTTTCATTGTTCACTGTGCAAAAACTACCTTTTAAATATTTTGAAAATGTCTAAATAAAATAAAAAGAATGTTAAATTACCCAATTACAATACAGATCACGTAATTAAATACGAACTATAACATTTATTTAATTCTGGCATGTCACATTTGTTTTATTTGTTGAGGCTGGAGACACCTCTTCTTCTGATTCTGAACCTTCACCTTCATCCTCCTGCAGCAAATCCAATCAGGTGGCTGAGGGCAGCTGCAGGAAGATGAAGCCAGTAAAAGGCAGTATGGATCGATGACTGGATAGTCATCTTGCCATCTCCCTGGTGTTTTGTGTGTGGGGATAAACTTTTCAATCAAACTGTGGTTCCAAACAAACTTAACACATCTGACAACAAATCACCCGTAGGAGGCAGAGTCTTTTATTCATTTGGACAATCAACACAAAAATCAAAAGCAAGGTTTTAGCACAAGTTTATGAAAGGAGAGAAGAATTTAAAACTTTTCTAATTGTAAAAATATTCTGAATTCATGGTTGGTTTCAGATGAGGAGTGGTGTTCAAAACTTGTCTACTTGGGTGATATTTTTAATCATGTGAAATTAAACAAGGATTCTGATCCAAGCTCATCCAATGGTGCAGCTACTGTACGTAGAACAGAGTGGAAAAGTGTCTCTTGAAAGTTTCCCTTGTGCAGCATATATTCAAACAGAGCACTATCTGCACTTTTTTCATTTGCAATGGAAAGGTCAGAAGACGCCACTGCAAGCATTAAAGCAACTCACTGCACTAAGGCAGTTTGAAAATAAACTTTTTTGTGACATAGCTTTGGTGTGAGCTTCATGGTCTTATGATTACAGCAGATGTTTTAGGTATAAGTCTAAAGTATCTAGGTGAGAATATCCACATCCATATTACTTTGTTCACTGGTCCAAATATCCAGAACATGTTGCATTTCTGCATTGTTACAGCTCTATTCTTTGGCCAAGTTTGCTCCTTGTGGCTCAGCAGGTTGAATCCACAGAAAATGGTTTGTTTGGTTCAGGACCTTGCATGTACATTATACAGAAATGAATTTGTTTGTAAAAAAAAAAAAAAAAAAAAAAATGTGTTTGTTTTTGTTGGATTTTCTTGATCTTGATCTTGTTTTACGTGTCTGCTAAAGCCATGGTCTGCAAAGAGCTTACAAAGCAGGTACAGGATCTTGTCAAAGGTATCAATCTCCTCTTGGATTGATTATCATCTGGAAGCTGTTTGCAAATTTCAACATGTTTTTGGCAATTATTAAATATTAAACTCTGCTAAGTAATTTTATTAAAAAAAAAAAAATCCTAGGACTAGTAAGCAAAATTAGATACTCACAGAACACTTTATTATGAACACCTGTACACCTACTCATTCATGCAATTATCTAATCAGCCAATCATATGTAGCAATGCAATGCATAAAATCATGCATATACGGGCCAGCCGCTTCAGGGTGATATTTACATAAACCATCAAGATGGGGGAAAAATGTGATCTCAGTGATTTTGTCTGTGGTGCCAGACTGGCTGGCTTGAGTATTTCTATAACTGCTGATCTCCTAGGTTTTTTATACACACACATACACACACACACACACACACACACACACACACACACACACACACAACAATCTCTAGAGTTTACTCAGAATGGTGCAATAAGGAAAAAAAATATCCAGTGAGCAGCAGGTCTGCAGACAGAATCGCTTTATTGATGAGAGAGGTCAAGATCAAAGGCGTAATGACCAGACTGGTTCAAGCTGACAGAAAGGCTATCGGAACTCTGCACAATTGTGGTGAGCAGAAAAGCATCTCAGAATGCACAACACATCAAACCTTGACGCGGATGTGCTACAACAGCAGAAGACCACGTCGGGTTCCATTTCTTTCAGCCAATAACAGACAGCTGAGGCTGCAGGGGGCACAGACTACAAAATGTAGCCTTTTCTGATTAATCTTGATTTCTGCTGAGGCACACAGATGGTAGGGTCAGAATTTGGCACCATTTGCCTTGTGTCAACAGTCTAGGCTGGTGGCGGCGGTGGTATAATGGTGTGGAGAATGTTTTCTTGGCACCCTCCAGGCCCGATAATACCAATCAATCATCACTTGAATGCCACAGCTTATTTGAGTATTGTTGCTGACCATGTGCATCCCTTCATGGCCACAAATTACTCATCTTCTAAGGGCTATTTCCAGCATAATGCACTCTTTCACATGACAATGAGTTCAATGTTTTTCAGTGGCCTGCCCAGTCACTGGAACACCTTTGGCATGTGGTAGAATTGTGTGATGCAATCATGTCAACATGGACCAGAATCTCAAAGGAATGTTTCCAACATCTTGGGGAATTCATGCCATGAAGAATTGAAGCAAAGCATGTTTTGAGTGTATTTAACGTATCATGCAATTTTTCAGAAATTTGAGTGGGTGAAGCTAAATGGTCCAAAAGGCAATTTTTTTTTTTAAGTGTTCAGCCAAAACATGAGTACTTTGAGTGAATGGTGATAAATGGTCCAAAAGGCACATTTTAGGGAGTAAGGAGACCATTATACCAATTATACCAAGTTTCAGCTCGATCAGACATATTGTTCTTGAGAAACAGTTCTGAATTTAGCCCCACCCCTTATGTTTGACCACCCCAAAACTTTGGATATGACCACAAAATTGTGTCCTGTATATATGGTTCAAGATTCCTGCAAATCCATGCAAAATGTCATGAGTTAGAGCTGTTTGAGTAAATTATGCTCTGCCTCATTAGAATTAATTGACATGTGGCAGCCATATTGTTTATAAATGCAAACATATTTTGGTAATTTTTGAGTTTCACATTCTGCTGAGTAGTTTGACACCAAAATTGTAAAGATAGGACAAAAAGTTCTCAAAAGTAGGATTTGCATATTACACAAATTAGCAAAAACTTTAAGTGGGTTTAGCTAAATGGTTCTTGAGGGTATTTTGTTAGGGATAACCCAAGGAATAAGTAGCAAAAAGATTATCCACTATAGGTCTTCTGCAGATACAGGTCTGAGATATGAGCAAAATGTAAAATGTCTCACTATAGCACCACCATTAGGCCAGTCAGGCTCATCTCTCATGCCTGACTACTGGGAGGGAGTACTACATACTGACCAAGTTTCATTGGACCTATGATTTGGTCTGCACAATCAATTTTAATGGAGTATTAATTGGCCCCCTAAAAATCCTAACAAAAACAACAAGGTTCCAGCACCTTCGGTGCTTGGACCCCTAAATAAAACTGTAATCAGCTATTAAGGAGTGTCAAGCACTAGGAGCAAGGTAAAAAACACACATTTCAGCAACTTTGCCAATCTGTAGGCTTAACATTATTAAGCGATTATTCACCCAGGGCGAACAGTAGCTGGTAAGTGTTTCTTTCTTGATTTTAGTTGAAACTAGTTTTAGCATTGGCTGTCAGATAGAAGCTGTATCTGTGCTTACTTGTTGCTACGAGCTGTTTACACATTGCTAGATTAGAGCTAATTCAGATATTCATATTCGGTAGGGAATCGCTCGTTCATGCGATTACACTTTGTTTTGCTAATTAAAGAGGCGTGCTCCGCTGTGAAGTACCCCCACCACAGTACTTAAGAACTATGAAATGCTGAGGCAGAAGTGTCAGCCCTCACATGAAGCCCTCATCGTGTGACGACTGAGCTCGTGTAAAGACCTGCGAGTCTACCAAGCAAGGCAAGACACCACTCACACTGCTAAGTATAATTTTCTCTCCCTCTCCACATTTTCCTCCTCTCTTTTTCCCTCACTGTTTATCTGTTTACATACTAACATGTGTCATCAGTTTATCCCTGTTATTTACCACTGGCGCATATCACGGCACATTCTTAGAAAAGTACGCAATTTAGACAACCTACACTCTCTGCAGATGGCCTCTGCAGAACCTTTCTCATTCTCAATTAGGCTTTGGAATTGCCAATATGCTGTGAACAAGGCAGATTTCATTCCTGCCTTTGCAACCCCCTCCAACCTCAACATGCTGGTTCTGACTGAGACCTGGATCCGTTCTGAGAACACTGAAACACCCTCTGCCCTCGCCTCCAACTTCAACTTCTCCCATACATCGCGCCGCAACATACGAGGTGGTACAGGTTTGCTTTTCTATTAAACATGGAATTTAACATGTCTTTCTCCCCTTTCCAACACTTCCTTTGAATTTCACGCTGTTACAGTTACTGACCCTGCCAGAATGCACTTTCTTGTTATTTATCGCCCTCCAGGTCAACTGGGAAAGTTCAACGAAGAGTTTGACATGCTGCTGTCCACCAACTGACGGAACTCCTCTTGTGGTCCTTGATGACTTCAACATTCACCTAAACAAACTGCATGCAGCTGATTTTCTTGCACTCCTTCCCAAGTTTGACCTCAAGCAGTTCGCCACCCAGCAACTCACAAGGCTGGCAAACAGCTTGACCTCATCCTCACACGTAACTGCACCACACAAAATCTTCTTATTACTCCTCTCCACACCTCTGACCATTTCTTTATCCAGTTTTCTATTTCTCTCCCCTCACCCACTCACTGTCTCCACATTCTATCTCCATTCATCGCAATCTTTGCTCCCTTTCTCCCTCACACTTCTCCTCCATTGTCACAACCTCACTTACCTCTGATAGCCACCTCTCCTCACTGGACTTAAACACCACAACTGACATGCTATGTTCCACCATAACATCTTCTCTTGACAGCATCTGCCCCCTAACCTCCAGACCAGCTCGCACATCACCCCCCTAGTCCTTGGCTCTCAGAAGCTCTGTGTAACAACCCGAGTCAAACTAAGAGCAGCTGAAAGGAAATGGCATAAATCTGACTGACCTAACAAATTACCAAACACTTCTCTCCTCTTTTTCCAATAGCATCTCCACTGCTAAAGCCATATACTACCAAGAGAAGATTGGCAGCTCTTCCAACATCCGCACTCTCTTCAAAACCTTTTCTTTTCTTCTCTGTCCCCCTCCTCCCCTTTCCCCTACCACTCTCACTGCAGATGACTTTGCCACTTTCTTTTCCAACAAGGTTACATCAATCAGGAACCAGTTCTCAACCCCAGACATGCATAGACCGGCTCCTCCTCCATGTAACTCTCAACTGTCCTCCTTCTCTCCTCACTCAGTGACTGATGTCTCTAAGCTCCTCCTCTCTAGCCATCCGACAACCTGTCCTCCTGACCCTATCCCTTCTCACCTTCTTCTGTCCATCTCTCCCACAATATTACCTGCACTCACACACATCTTTAACATCCCTCTCTACTGGCACATACCCTACTTCATTTAAGCAGGCCTGGGTTACCCCACTGCTAAAAAAAACCATCACTTAACCCTGCTGCGGTTAACAACTACAGACATGTTTCCTTCCTCCCTTTTCTTTCCAAAAACCTTGAAACAGCTGTTTTTAATCAACTCTCCATTTTTCTCACACAGAACAACCTCCTGGACACCAGGCAGTCTGGCTTCAAAAGCAGTCACTCCACGGAGACTGCTCTGCTTTCCATCACTGAAGCCTTACGACTAGCAAGATCAACCTCAAGATCATCTGTACTCATCCTACTCGACATCTCTGCCGCTTTCAACACTGTGAATCATCAGATCCTCCTGTCAACTCTCTCCAGACTGGGCATCACTGGAACGGCTCTGCACTGGGTGGAATCATAACTGATAGGCAGATCCTTCAAGATATTGTGGAGAGGAGGGGCTTCTGAAAGTCAGCAACTCACAACTGGGGTTCCACAGGGGTCAGTTCTGGGTCCACTGCTCTTTTCTATTTACACTACATCTCTGGGGCCTGTGATTGAGTCTCATGGCTTCTCATATCATTGTTATGCTGATGACACCCGGTTCTATTTGTCCTTCCAGCCTGTTGATCCATCTGTCTCTACACGAATCTCTCCTTGCCTGTCTGACATCTCAAACTGGATGAGGGAACACCACCTTAAGCTCAACTTGGCTAAAACTGAGCTTCTCGTCATCCCAGCCTGCCCCTCAATCAACCACAACCTCACTGTACAGCTCGGCTCAACCACACTCAAGCCAACCAGGACAGCCAGAAACATTGGGGTAACTTTTGATAACTTGACCTTCACAGACTACATTTCAACAACTGCATGATCCTGTAAGATCATTCTGTACAACATCAGACCATATCTCACCAAACAGGCTACACAGCTACTAGTCCAGGCTCTTGTTATTTCAAAACTGGACTACTGCAACTCACTACTCTCGGGCTTCCAGGCCAGCTCCATCAAACCCCTCAAGATGATTCAGAATGCAGCAGCACGCCTCATCTTCAACCAGCCCAAAAGAACCCATGTCACACCCCTCTTCATCTCCCTCCACTGGCTTCCTGTAGCTGCCCACATCAAATTCAAGGCCTTTATGCTCTCGTACAAGACCTTGTCTGGAACAGCACCCCTCAACACTCTCCTTAAGGTTTACATTCCCTCACGCAATCTGCGATCGATTAACAACCGACGCTTAGTAGTGCCTACTCAGCGTGGCTCAAGGTCCCTTTCCAGAACCATCAAACTAACTGTCCCTCAGTGGTGGAATGAACCTCAATTCGGACCACAGAATCTGTCATTATTTTCAAAAAACAGCTAAAGACCCACCTCTTCCGTGAGCACTTAACTAAACCTTAAAATGCCAACCCACACATTATTTTAAAAAAATAATAATAATTTAATTACTCTGTGCACTTTGCTCAATTACAAATCTTGCATGGTAGCACTACTAGTATTCTCCGCTTGATATAATCGCTTTGCTTGTATTTCCTCATTTGTAAGTCGCTTTGGATAAACACATCTGCTAAATGAATAAATGTAAATTTAAATGTAAATGTAACAAGAACACAACAGCACGGCTGCCCCAGAATGCACTGAGTAGCTCCTAACATTACAAAGTAGCTAAATCCAGCAACTGAACACTCCCACCTAACAGAAAATTACATAAAGAAACACAACTGGTTTCAGAATTTAGGCCAAGCCATGTCATGCTTTCAGATATGTGTCATTTAAATTTACTTACCTTGGCCCAAAGACAATGTATTTACGTAATGCATAGCATCTGCTTCAAGAGCTCAGCTTGACTAAATAGGGGTTATTTTTCAGCTGGTCAGAGATGCCAGAATGGTTTCCTTTATTTGGTCCCAGAGACCTATATCTGCCACTTACTCATTGTACTAGAGCTTTAAAAAATTATACTACAATAGCTGACTAAATTTTTTTTTTTAGTTTTCCCACCAAATACAAATATTTCAATGCAGTAGTTCTAAATCATCAATGTAAGGTTTTTTTTCTCTTTCCTCAAAAAGTCTAACTGTAAAAGTGGCAAATGTATTTTTACAGTTTGTGGTGTTACTTTGTGTTTGGAAAGATTAGAGCACTAAAACCTTAACCTTGTGATGGTAAACTTGACCTTAGATAGTGGCAAATGTTGTGTTCTGTGGTTGTGCTGGAGTAAAGTTATTAAACAAAGAAATATTGAGACAGAGAGAGAAAGAGAGAGAGATTTTTATGCAGCATTGCAGCCCCTTCTGAGCCCAGGGACCCAAGTCCAAAGCTCCACCTCTGTATTACTCTTTCTTCCTTGTGCGCTCACTCTCTCTCTTTCTCTCTCACACACACACACACACACAGCGAAGGAAATCATTCTCGTGCTGATCTGCTCATAAAGCATGCATATACTAGTATTTTCCATAATCATTTTGCACGTAGGTATTGCACATTTGGCCTGACTGGTTTCTTTTGGGCACTTATTTGGATTAAGCTTGACATACTTGCATTCCTAATTTTGTCTGAACAAATTCTGCTTTCAGCACTGGTTTTATTACCTCTCATTGTGAATCGCCTTCCATAATTAAGAGAAAATACTTATTACAAAGCCAGTGCCAGAGTGAAAATAATGAGTGATGTAAAGTAAATCAGTTATGATATTTTCATCGGCAGATCATTAATGCATACAACTTGACCAATGTGCTTGTCCTATATACAGTCAGTTCCATAAGTATTTGGACAGTGACACAATTTTTGTAATTTTGTCTCTGTAACCTGCCACAATAGGTTTGAAATGAAGCAATCAATATTTGATTGAAGTGTAGACTTTCAGCTTTAATTCAAGGGGATAACAAAAAATTATTGCATTAACCATTTAGGAATTACAGCCATTTTTTACAGAGTCCCCCCATTTTTCACAGGCTCAAAATTAATTGGACAATTGACTGATAAGCAGTTTCATGGCCAGGTGTGGCCTGTTTCCTCATTATTTTATGACAAATTAAGGAGATAAAATGTCTGGGGTTGATTCCAAGCATTGAATTTGCATTTAGTAGCTGTTCATCAGAACTCTCAATATGCTGTATAAAAAGGTGATGTTACAAGTAAAGCAGGTTTTAAAGCAGGTTTCCATCATTAGGCTGGAAAAAAACAGACCTATAAGACAGATAGCAGAAACTTTAGGAGTGGCCAAAACAACAATTTGGTACATTCTTAAAAAGAAGGAATGCACTGGCGAGCTGAGCAACACCAAAAGGCCTGGAAGATCATGGAAGACAACTAAAGTGGATGAATGCAGAATTCTTTCCTTGTTGAAGGAAAAACCGCTTCACAACATCTAGCCAAGTCAAGAACACTCTGGAGGAGGTAGGCGTTTCTTTTTAAATGTCTACAATCAAGAGACACCTTCATGAATGTAAATACCTTTACCTCAAGATGCAAACCCCTGGTAACTCTCACTCAAAAACAGAAAGGTCAGATTAGACTTTGCTAAAAAAAATAAAATAAACAATAATAATAATAATAATAATAATAATAATAATAATAATAATAAAACTGACCTGTTTTGATGCAAGATTAACTTGTACCAGAATGGTGGGAAGAGACGAGTATGGAGAAGGAAAGGAAGGACTCATGATCCAAAGCATACCACATCATCTGTCAAACATGCAGAGGTAATGTTATGGCATGGGCATGTATGGCTGCCAGTGGAACTGGGTCACTAGTGTTTACTGATGATGTGACTGCTGATAGAAGTAGCAGCTTGTATTGTTTATGAAGTGTATAGAACTGTACATTCTGTTCAGATTTAGTCAAATGCTTCAAAACTGACCCAAAACATACCGCAAAAGCAACCCAAGGGCTTCATAAGGCAAAGAAATTAAATGTTCTTAAATATCCAATGACCTCAACCCAATTGAGCATGATTTTTACTTACTGAAGACAAAGCTGAAGGCAGAAAGACCCACAAACAAGCAGCAACTCAAGGCGCTGCAGTAAAGGCCTGGCATCTCAGGGAAGAAAACTCAGCATTTGGCGATGTCCATGGGTTCCAGACTTCAGGCAGTCATTGACTGCAAAGGATTTGCATTCAAATATTGAAAAATAATCCTTATATTTAGTAAAAAAGTAAAAAAGTCTGTAATTCCTAAACAGTTCATGCAATATTTTTGTTAAACCACATGAATTAAAGCTGAAAGTCTACCCTTCAGTTACATCTTGATTGTTTAATTTCAAATCCACTGTGGTGGTGTACAGAGGCAAATGTACAACAATTCTGTCCAAATACGTATGAACCTGACTGTATATACCAAAATAAATAGCAGCTGTTCTTATGCAGCTGTTACTACTGAGATTGTTCAATTGGTTCTTTCAAGTTTTATCTTTTACCTAAGTGCTGCTGTCACTGGCATCAGTGTCACTCACAAATTGATGAATAGTGAAGTCATCATCACTTTAATTTGGAACAACCCTACAAATAACTGCTGTAGTAGCCCCGCTTTGAATCACCCTGCATAAGGTTCATAACTTCTCAATGAACTGTAGCATCTGAGGTGGTCATGACTATGCCCTATTCACTCTGAAAGCTCCAACATCTACAATGAAAACTCTGAAGGGTCCCTTCTGTAGGGATCAAAATTGATAGCCATGTGGAACTCTTTGTCTACCATTTGATCAAATTTGAGGCCTGTGTTTTTTGTTCTACAACCAGTAACACTTATGTACCTAAAATAATTATCAAAATTTCACTTCATCTTCACAGTTTGATTTATATATATATATATATATATATATATGTATGTATGTATGTATGTATGTATATTTGCAGAGGCGAACAAACCAATGCAGAAGCTATGGGCTTTTACCTCATGTAGCAATAATAATAAAAAACAAAACATGAAACCTATATCAAAGATATGTCTGTCTAGCGCAAAGCAGAGAGCTCCAACCCAAGTTCTTGGAATCACCCCTAACCCCCACCTCTTTTTGACACCTCCATAATCACTTTTCATGTGAATTGTGCATTATTATTTTAATCAGCTGTATACTACTGTGTTATCAAAGTCTGTTTTTTAGGCCCATTTAATGTGGGTGGATTCCAGAACTGAAACATTTGCGATGATGGCAAATTAATGTAATTATTCATGACTATTGGTTGTTCAAGTAAATCAAGTAAATTTCATTATATTTGGTTACTAATATATGTTTGAGTATTTGTCATCTTCTAATTGGTATATTATCTTAGTAGTCTAAACTTGCTTTTTAAATGTATTTGGCTTTTATGCTACATTGTTGTGGCAGATTTCAGCTGTCAGCGGAAGAACTCCGCATACTTCTGCGGTGTATGCCACAGTAGTACCCCTACCACCTCCTGCAGGCCAGGGAGCCTGCAACTCCCCCCTCTCACCTTTTCTGGGAGAGAAAGTCAACCACTACCATCAGTGATTTATTGGCATGCTTCATGCGATGGAGCCACTGCAGGGGAGCATGGTCCAAACAGAGAGTGAATGGGTGTCCTAATAAGTAGTGTCATAGTGTGAGGACTGCCCACTTGATGGCCAGACACTCCTTCTCCACAGTGCTATATTTTGATTCCCACACAGAGTGCTTCCTGCTGATGTACAGCACACAGCGGTCCTCGCCCTCCACTATCTGGGACTATTATCATAACGTTTCACACCATATTAAATGACAGTGCAGCCTCTTTAGAATGGCAGCTACTAATAGTCCTACTCTTAGAGCTTAAAAGACTTTCTTAAAAGTCTTAAAAGACTTTCTACCAGACAAGACTTTCAGCCATGATAAAGATCTCTCTTGAGATTAGTGACAAGATCAGGTCTATGTGGAGAGCCGGCCACTTCGTGACTGACATCAGGGGTTGCTTGTTGCACTCAGGTATGTGCGTCACCGACAGCATGATTAAACGACATCGTCATCGTCAGACTCCTACAACTAAAAAACCAACTGTACTGAAAATGAACAGGTATGGGTATGCTTCTTTTCTCAATTCATCTGATCTGTATACAATCTCGATCAAACTGATAACGTATACAACTTTGTGTGTGTTTGCTTATAGTACTATAAGCTCTTGATGATCTACTGAATGAGGATGATGAGCAGTCTGCTAGAAATATTCGGAGTCCCGATTGCAATTGCGAGAATCAACCAGCACCATCAGGAGATGTGTAAAGAAACTTGGGTGCACATACGGCAAAGCCCGGTGAGCAGAATGTTACTGTGCAATGCAGCTTATAGATTTGTAGGACAGACCCTATTATCCATGACAACAACAAGGCCCTGTGTCTTACCTGAGTTCAGCAGTGAATGGCTGCCAAAGAGACCTTTGACAATGTAACCTTCTCTGATGCATCAACGGTGGCTTTGGAATGCTTTGCTTTGTTGTGCTATATGGAAAAAAAAGGTTTGTGTCGTGAAAACAAAAGCTAAGCATCCTATTAAGCTTCACGTTTGGGGATCCATATCCCATCAGGGAGCGGGATCACTAGTTGTCACTGAATGTTAGTTCAACTCAATACAGCAACGTTGAATCATTTCGTGTTAACTATTGTAATTTTATTAATTTACAACTGCATCTCTGATATATCCTCAGGAATTATTGACTGAATTTGACCAAGAATCCAGCATAAAATCCAAACTGACGTCACACGTATGGCAACATTTCAAAGGGCCTCATCACTTCTTTCAACGTAAAAAGTTCATGACTACACAACTGACCACAATGAGCAGTTCCTTTGTATTTTTTATTATTATTATTATTTCAATTATAATAGCAGAATCAATTATGTATTTTCTAACATTTCTGTGTGATAAAGACAGTGACCAGAAACATACAGCAGTCAGACAGTGTATTGCTGAGAACAGGGTTAACTGGATGAAAACACCAGCTGAGAATGTTTCTTATCTGTCTGTCTTTCTTGGGTAGCCAATTAAGTGAACTCATTTATGAAGTGTGAGCAAGTCGAATGAATAACTCTTATTTATTTATTATTTAGTTGTCTGCAGATCACCAGATCGCAACCCAACTGAGCTGGTTTGGCACACACTGGAGGAGTTTGTCAGATGCGAAGACAAACCAAGTAGTAAAGATAAGCTTCTTCAGGCCATTGTGACTTTCTGGACAGATCACCTGACTAAAGCAAGAGTCTAATCTGGAATGTTTATTCAAATTTATTTAACTGTTCCCATTAATTAGCAAATAAACTACTTGACCACAATACCCTACTATCTCTCATTTCTATAAGTACAACAAAGAATAGGAAAACCTAATGTTTGATATCGAGTTATGCGCTAACATTCGTTAATCAACTCAAGCTTTACATTAAATAGGTATGTTGTGCTTACAATAATTAAAGAACAGAAAACACACAAAGCAATGAATGTATTGTACGTGGGTCAGTGATAGTAAAGAAATCTGAAATGGCAAATTAATTTATATTAGGGCTGTCAAAGTTAAGATGTTAATGGTCTATAAAACATTTCAGCAACAAATATATTCCATTTTCACAGTTTGTTTGTTTGAAGCAAACAAATAAACCCACAGAGATATTGGTTTAAGCTTTTTAAAATTTATTTATTTATTTATTTATTTATTTATTTATTTATTTATTTTTAAAGTTGGCTTTTGTTCAGCACCATTTTACCTCAAAACTCCTGCAACGATGCATAAGCAATAGCTATACTTCGTAATGAATGGCATTAGTTAGGATGATCAAGAGTTCGAATTGTCATGTATAATATATGTAACTATATATATTACATATAAAATATGACTTTCCATTCTTAGGAACTTTTGTAGTTATAAAAAATAATATATAATATTATAATAATAAAACCTACAAATGACCATAAGTGAACCTTTTGTGTAAGTTCTTATAAGGCTGTCAACAAAGTTTAGTTTATGGTTACAAAAATAAAACATAAAAAATAAATCCCTGTAACGTTAGGAATCACTTTCCCTCAAAAATAACGAAATGAGAACCATATTGTACAGTATATTAACTTCAGTGGAAGTTTTGTTTAGGTAAAACAACCTCTTTAACTTGAACTGCCACTCGCACAATGGGTTTAGATGCATTCAGCTCCTGCCTATAGAAATTCTATGATTATAGCTCCACTCAGCGATTTGCAGTAGCAAATGAAAAAATGCAGTGGTAACCACAGCGGCATTAAACCATTCTGGATGAGTAACTACTGTACCTCCACGAATCCAATCACACATTTCACCAGGTTTGCTGTGAGTTCAGCCCATCTCAAAGATTTTAGGACTGCTCTCACATGCTAGAAGTGCCGCTCCCAATCATTACATGGTGCATCTAAAAAAAGTGCAATATTGTGCAAAAGTTAAAAAAAAATCTGTAATTTAATTCATAAAGTGGAACTTTCATATATTCTAGATTCATTACACATAAAGTGAAATATTTCAAGCCTTTTTTTTTGTTTTATTCTTGATTATGACTTGCTCATGGATATCGAAAATGCAGTATCTTAAAATATTAGAATAAAGAATTTATAATACAGAAATGTTGACCTGAGAAGAGCTCTAACCAGCAAATTAATTCAAAACACCTGCAAGGGTTTCCTGAGCCTTTAATCTTGAACCTTTATGTGTAATGAATCTAGAATATATGAAAGTTCAACTTTTTGAATTAAATTACAATATTAAATTTTTTTGAGATTTCACTGAATTCAGGTTAGTGATTGTATTATCTGCAACAGGGGAGTTGGTTCCATTTCCATATGGCTTCCGAT
>JANDJT010000168.1:4485084-4498251 GCA_024331685.1 Stegophilus panzeri
CTCAATAACTCAATAGTTCAGTTAAGTCTAGGATTTTTAGATGTTTAGAATGATTTTACTGTATGCATGATGAGCTGTTGAGCCAATATCTTGGAGCATTTGCTTCGATAATCTTAATATCGTGGAGCATTTACTTAGTAAATGGTAAGAGGTCTAAATTGTATTTACTCCCAAGGAGGCCAAGTGGACAATGAATCCAGTTTTAGCTTGTTTGAGATCAGCAACATCACCAGAAAGACGATTGGCGCTAAAGTCTTCAAGGGTCATGAATGGGATTCTCCAGCGTACCGCTTCATCCGCTTTGACCACATTCCTCCAGTCAGCCCCCCTGTCCTCCAGCAGCTCCTAAGACAGATCCAGAACAATGACGGCTTTGTGTTTGTGGCTTCCATACGTCAGGATCGAGCGTCTCGTGGCACTCTTGTGGGCTTCGAGGATTCTGGTGGTCGTCGACATTTCGAGATCATCTCTAATGGACGTGCCAACAGTTTGGACCTAGTCTACTGGGTAGAGGGCTCCCAGAACGTAGTGTCCTTTGAGGATGTGGATCTATCAGACTCACAATGGAAGAACATCACATTGCATGTGCATGGAGAGAATGCCAACCTTTATGTGGACTGCAGCCTCATTGATAGCGTTACCCTGGATGAGTCTTTTTATGACCACTTGCAAGCTGACGGCAGCTACATGTATGTGGCCAAGGGATCTAACAGGGAGAGTCACTTCAGGGTAAGAGGCATTTCTCTTATTCTCAGATAATGTCTTTCCTCCAGCACCCTTTTCTATGAAGTCTAATCCTGACCCTTTGTCTAATGATGAGCCTTTATGCTGTGTTATTTTTGCTGCTACCTAGTTCATTCATTCATTCATTCATTCATTCATTCATTCATTCATTCATGCCTTATCCTGGTCAGAATTAATCTCAATCTGGAATTTATTCTGGGAATAGTAGGTGGGATTCAAGAACACACCCCATAGATGGGACACCAGTCTACTGCAGGGCACGCTACCTTGATTTGTTACTGTTAATTCCAGACTTGAATTAATCACCCTACATATAAAATCTACGGAAGCATAGTCTCATTCTCATCTGGCCAATCAGTTTACAACATGGATACAGTCCTCATTATCTCTACAGTCTTCCTTGAAAGTTTGTGAACCCTTTAGAATTTTCTATATTTCTGTATACATATGACCTAAAACATCATCAGATTTTCACACAAGTCCTAAAAGTAGACGAAGAGAACACAAATATACAAATGAGACAAAAAATATTATACTTGGGCATTTATTTATTGAGGAAAATGATCCAATATTTCATATCTGTGAGTGACAAAAAGTATGTGAACCTCTAGGATTAGCAGTTTAATTTAAAGCTGACATTAGAGTCTGGTGATTTCAATCAATGGGATGACAATCAGGTGTGAGTGAGCCAACTGTTTTATTTAAAGAACAGGGATATATCAAAGTCTGATCGTCACAACACATGTTTGTGGAAGTGTATCAGGGCACGAACAAAGGAGATTTCTGAGGACCTCAGAAAAAGAGTTGTTGATGCTCATCAGGCTGGAAAAGGTTAAAAAAAAAAAAACAAAAAAAACATCTCTAAAGAGTTTGGACTCCACCAATCTACAGTCAGACAGATTATGTACAAATGGAGGAAATTCAAGACCACTGTTACCCTCTGCAGGCGTGAAGACCAACAAAGATCACTCCAAGAGTAAGACATGTCACAAAGTAACCCAGGGTTCCTGTGTGACCTAAGCATCTAAAGGCTTCTCTCACATTGGCTAATGTTAATGTTCATGAGTCCAGCAAAAAGAACATTGCTGCTCGTCTGCAGTTCAAAGATCATGCGAACAAGCCAGAAGGCTATTGGAAAGGTTTTTGTGGATGGATGAGACCAAAATAGAACTTTTTGAGAAGTGTCATGTTTGGCGAAAGGAAAACACTGCATTCCAGCATAAGAACCTTATTCCATGAAACATGGTGGTGGTAGTATCATGGTTTGGGCCTGTTTTGATGCAGCTGGGCCAGGACGACTTGCCATCATTGATGGAACAATGAGTTCTAAATTATACCAGCAAATTTTAAAGGAAAATGTCATTCAAACCCTTTAGTTTTCTCACACTTTTTTGTGTTATAGATTTGATTTTAAAATTGATTCATTGACTTTTTTGTCTATTAATCTACACACAATAACTAAAAATAACAAAGCTAAAAAAAGTCTAGTTTTTTTTTTTGCAAATGTATTAAAAAAAAAAAAAAAAAAACCTTGAAATCTCATTTATATAAGTAATTTATATAGTTACTTACTTATATAGTAGCTTGACCTTCATTTATGAAAATATTCAGTACTTTGTAGAAGCACCTTTTACAGCAGCATTTACATCTTTGAACCTTCTTCAAGCTTTGTACAAGCTTTGTACACCTGGATTTGGGCAATTTCTCCCATTCTTCCTGAAAGATTGACTCAAGCTCATTGTGACTGGATGGAGAGTGTGTGATCTGCTATCTTCCAATCTCTTCACCGATATTCTATGGGGTTGGAGTCTGGGCTTTGGGTAGACTCTTGGGTAGAATCATCTCAGAGTCCTTCATGTGCCTGCTTTATACTCAGGAGTGGCCTCCATCAACTCACTCATAAAGGCATGATTGATGGAGTATTTCTGAGATGGTTGTTCTTCCAGCATGTTCTACTATCTCTGCCGAGGACTTCTGAAGCTCTGTTAGAGTGGTAATTAGGATCATGGTCACCTCTCTAACCCTTGCCTTGTATTCTGGTAACTGGATGGCCAGAAGTGAGAAATAGTTTGTGGTAGTTTGGTGGTTCCCAACTGCTTTGATTTTACAATGATGGAGCCCACTGTGCTCCTGGGAACATTCCAAATTTTAGAAATGGTTTTATACCCTTGCTCAGGTCCATCTCTCACCACAATTTGATTGTGGTGGTCTACAGAGAGTTACTTGGACATGCACTGTGAATTGTGGGATCTTATACACATATGTTTGTGCCATGAATGTACTACAAGTGATAATTTGATTGCGGTGAAGTTCTAGAGACAAACGATAATCAAAGCACATGAGTACTTTATTCAAGGGTCTGATACTTAGTTAAATTAGATATTTTAATTTCTGGTTGTTAATACAGTTGTGAGAATAAAAATGTGTATGTGATTTGTGATTGTGGATTATTATGTGTAGCTTAATGGGCAAAAAACATTACATTTAATACATTTAATCTATTTAAATCTATAGCTCAACAAAGTATGCAAAAACTGAAAGGGTCTGAGTACTTTTCAAACCCATTATAACTAAAGATTACATATTCCCTCATCAGAGTTGCTCAGTTGCTCACAGCATTACATCATAGTCTTACAGTTGCTAGTGGTTTAAACTCCATTCATACGCATCTGTTTCAGGCAATTCTGCTACAGTATGTACTTTGAACTTTCTGTTCAGAATGACTGATAGATTGTCTTTGTAGAAAATGTATTATATTTTTCTCTACTTAAAAGACTAATAGTAATTTATCAGAAAATTATATAACGAATTTTGGTGTAATAGATTACCCCAGTACTAACACCTCTAACATCTTGCAGGGTTTGTTGCAGAATGTTTGTTTCATCTTTGATACACCCGTCGAAGATATTCTGAGAAAAAAGGGCTGTGAGATTTCCAAGCCTGGTAAGAATGGAGTAACAATGCCTAAAAGATTTTTAAAATGTTAATGAGACTAACCATATGGAAATGTTTATTAGAATAAATTAGTATGTGCTTATTTGCAGAATATTGATTTGCTTTAAGATTTTTGGACGTTTAAACAGCATATAACTGCTTGATCAAAGAAAATGATCAAGGGCTACATAATTCCTTTACTTTTATCATGCAGTTTCTTTGGTTGTTTTTTTTTTGTGCTGAAGATTGTTTGTTTTAATTTACATGTTTGGGGTTTTTTTTTTGCTGGACTGTTTCCATTCTAAATCTTATGGGCATTTGCAAAAGTGTTTCACAAAGCCTGTGGATCAGCCTGTATTATGTCAAGTTTATTGGAATTGACTGTGGCTGTGAACTACACTGAGGTCAACCAGGGTGCACATACTATAAAGAAGTTTTAAAAAGAGTTTTATTCCAAAGATTTATATTACAATTATGTGCTATAGCCATTTTGGGGAAAAGCCACTGAATATTATAGAGTTAAGATTCCTTTTACCTACCCTTTATACATGCTCACAGATAAACACACAGGCAGTGACATCATGCATTGGCAGACTCCATGCTAAGACTTTACACTGGGCATTATGCCTTGTGGTCCTTTGCTCACATTTGGAGAAGGCCAGGAAAGTCCATACACCCAGCTAAATCAATACCTTCCCTTTTGTCCATAAAACATCATCTGACATGGATTTAATTTCCTTTTAATGAAATTTAGACTGTCTTACCATAACTACATGAAGAATTGTACATGGGGTGCTTATAGTACAGTTAACGTTGCATTGAATGTCTCAGCATTGAGCATGTAAAGTAACTGTGGCTTCTAGTTTCCCTCCGCTAAATATATAGATGTGAAGGTTTCCTAAACCCTTTTTTCAGGTACCTTGCAATGGTCCAGTTAACAGTGCCACGTCAAACTGTGGACCAGACTGACTGACAATACTCTGTCATTGTTTCTTACAGATGAACACTAGTCTGCACAACATGCACATTTTTTTGCTCTTTAATTGTCTTTTTTTTTTTTTTTTAGTATTTTAGCACCCTGTATACACACCATAATAACAAGCCTTGTGTTCAATTATACATTTAGGAGTGCCTTCTTCATATAAACATGTCTTTCAAGAATAACAGACTTTGAGTACCTCCAAAGATAGCTGTGAAGCTGTGCTCACACATACACAAGCACACATATTGGTATCTGGCTGTGTGAACTAAAGTTTCCTGTTTCCCATTTTCTTGGATTGCATCCCCAAATAATGCAAGTCTTGGAGTAGTGATCATAATTCCTTTACTTTTTCATATTCTCCATCTCTTAGGCCAGGCCTTTGGTCTCTTGGTTAATTAAAACATGTTTATATGAAGCTTCTACAGAATATTTATCATGTATAAGCTGGAGGGGAAAAGGAGTAATAAATCTGGGAGTCTGAATTATTTCCAAATATTGTCAGGGTGTTTATTTTGGTACTTTCAAATCCTCACTTGTAAATTCTCACTTGTCATTCTAGCATCTGCAGTTGTTACTCTTGTTTGGTCCCTTGCCTAAGTTGCCAAAAGGAAAGGATAAATCAGCCAGTTACCAAGTGCAATACTGCTGACTTTTAGGTCTAGATTTGTACAGCCTAATGGAAAAATATGGTTTACACCTATCTACCAGAGTGAGACATGTGCCACTGTTATTTCTGAGAGATTGTGAAAGAACAAAAGTATTCTATCACACTACAAAAATTAAATTAATCTCTAGCTGGTGATTTTTTTTTTTTTATGTCTATATCTATCTTTCTGTCTGTCTCTCTGTCTCTTTGTGTGTGTGTGTGTGTGTGTGTGTGTGTGTGTGTGTGTGTGTGTGTGTGTGTGTTTGTGTATGTGTGCGTGTGTGTAAATTGGAAATCTCTCAGATGACATGCACATGGTAGGCAAGGGTGAAGACATCATGGAAGTCAGTCCAGCCATCTCTACTAACTTTATCAGGCAAGATATGGAGGAAATAAACACGTGTAAGCACTCCTGCGAACAGCTCAGCTCCATGCTGCAGGAGCTCAACGGACTCCGCATAGTGGTCGGAAACCTAATGGATGGCCTACAGAAAGTGGTAAGCTGCCTTCTCACCCCTCAATTGTGAGTGATCTTTTAACTGTCATGAGAACTCTGTTGTCTAAATTATGATTTTAGTGTCTTCAGCCATTACACAATTCTTTAAGTGTAAGTGCATTAAGAGAAAGAATTAGAGTTATAAAAGTAATTTCTTTATTGTTATAACAGGACAGAACATATTAAGTAACTAATAGCTCCTAACTAATAGGTTTTGTCCTGATGTTTACTGGATACATGCATACACAAACTTTAAAAATTTTATTAATGCTTATATATAGTTATGCCCATTAAAATTTAAACATTAATATTGAATTTGATTAGTTTTGTACGAGTTAATGGAGCACTCATATTTTTATTGAGTGTAGAGAACAAAACCACATTAAACCTCACCCAGAAATGACTCCTGGCATGTGTAAGCATAAATATGTTAATCTGCTTTTATTCAGAGTTATCACTGAACAGTACTTGAGGTTAACTAAACTTAAATAATAGCATTCCAGCAGCAGTTGGGTTTTCATGATTTATTTAATCAGGACAGAGTAAGTGTTCCCCTGTTTGTGAGTGGGAGCCGAGACATGTCTGGCTGTGTTTAAACATCACTCTCTTTTTTTTTTTTCTTTTTTTTTTTTTTCCTTTGGGAGCATCCCAGCAGTGAAAAAGTTTTGGCACGATCTCTGGGAAATTCAGCTGCTGCTGAACACACTTGGTCCCTGAGGCTCTTGCAGACCAAGTGGTGTGCCACTTTGGATTCACACCATTCGCCGTCTTTCTCTCTCTGTGTTATTCTTTTTCTAACACGTACACTCTAAAACACATGCTGTTAATTTCTTAAGTCTTTTTCCACACAATTACACACACATGCCTGTTTTGGCATATACTCGCTCATAAACCTGCATCTATCACAGAGTAAATAACTACAGATTAGAAGTGGATATTACAACCAGCATCTCTCTGATTATCCACGTTTCTCAGTCTTTTATTCCTCTATCCACCAGATATATACTCAGATCTGTCACAGAAATATATACAATGCCCATTAGATTCCTCTGTTATCAGTTACCAAGGAAATAATTTAGCTCCACTATTTGTGTGGACCTTATATTCTACAGAACTGTCAGATATTTCTGATTTATTATTCTGAATTATTCCTGATTTTGTGATTATTAGCGATATTAGCTATAAATCCAGTCACATATCCACAGTTCACTGTTTTTATCAGAATCATTATGGTTTCTATGCCATTGTGCTTGTCTTTGTCTCAGAGTGAGGAAAACACAGTCATGAAGAAAGCTCTGGGCAACATTAAGAATATCAAACACAACCGTATGTGCTGGCAAGATGGCCGCTTGTTTGAGGATAAAGAAGACTGGGTGGTGGATAGCTGCACCAAATGCACTTGTCAGGTAGAAGACATAGATGTAGGAGATTTGGTGTATATAGGCTTTAAATGTCATTGTTCCCCTTTCTGAGCCTTTCTTTTTGTTGGTAGGAGTCGAAGATTGTGTGTCACCAGATTACTTGTCCTCCTGTGGCCTGTGCCATTCCAGTTTTCCTGGATGGAGAGTGCTGTCCAATGTGTCTACGTGAGTAGAATTATTTTTGATAAGTTGGACACAACAGAATCTGTTTCCTTTCACAATCTTAGGTAGGCCTTCCGTATATCAACCGTACCATCTGTTCAGACTAGAGTGTGAAATTGAAGATATTAAGTTAAGCAGGGTGTCATGGTGGCATAGCGGGTAACAATGCCACCTTCAGCTCCAGGATACGATCCTGGATGACCTACGTTCTGTGTGGAGTTTCACACGTTCTTCCCATGTTCCTAAGGGTTCTCCAGTTTCCTCCCATAGTCCAAAACATGCAGTTAGGTGGATTGTCTAAGATAAATTGTCCCTAGGTGTGAATGAGTGTGTGAATATGTGTGTGAATGGTGCCCTGTGATGGACAGGTGTCCCATCCAATGTGAACTATCCTATCCTGTGCCCAGTGTTAACGGGATAGGCTCCCACATTCCCACAATGAAAAGGACTGCAGAGGCTGAGGTGAGGTCAACATTATCCAACCTCTGCCTGGGTTTGGTTACACTAATAGTTATACTGTTAGCAGGATCTGAAAAAAACTTGATAGATTTGTATTGTTTCTTGTATTTGACTGTTTGCAGCTAAGGACAGTGAGGATGGCTGGTCACCCTGGTCTGAGTGGACAGAATGCACAGTTACATGTGGTATGGGCACCCAGCAGAGAGGCAGATCATGTGATGCGACCAGCAACCCCTGTAGTGGTCCTTCTATCCAGACGCGCACATGTAGCTCGGCTAAATGTGACAGTAGAGGTGAGAAAGTACATTATTTCGTATGGCTTTTCTGAAGATTGCAGATATATGCAGACTGGTATTGATGCATCCATATTACGTTCCATGTTCCATTCCCACATTCAAGTCACTCAACCAGACAGCTGATCATTACTGTTCAATCAGTCTCATTAAAAACACTCAGGTAGGTAGGAATATAAAACCACAGTTTACCTCACTGATCTTTCAGTGCTAACAGTGGTGCTAATAGGTCTTTTCATTTTTTATCTCTGCTTTAATACTGACTCTGACATGCAGAGTTGATAGATATTTTTTCCTTACATGCACTGTATTTAGTTGTGGTAATCCGGTAATGTTTTAAACCTGCTAAATTGACTAAATAGTTTTGTGTGTAACACATAATGTCGGCATGTTGGAAATATATAAATACACAAAATGCAAACATATAAGTGTACAAAAGTGTGTAAAGAAATGCTGTAAAGCAAATATTTTCCAAAATTTATGAAATTACATTTTTTCTACATTAAAAAAGTTTACCTAAGAAGCAGTAAACACTAAATTACACAAGGTCAATATTTTGGCATGACAACCATTAGTCTTTAAAAAGGCATAAGTAATCTCGGGTACATTTTGTACAGTTTTATAAGGAATTTGGCTGGTATTTTGCTTCTAAGCATCTTGGAGAGTCAACCACAGTTCTTCTGGAGACTTTGTCACATCTGTTTTTGCATTTAATTACCTCTACATGCAATAATAAGTGTGTAGTGGATTGTCTAATGTATTGAAAATAATAAATGCTACTGTGGTGTTCAGTTCGTCAGGATGGAGGTTGGAGCCTGTGGTCTCCTTGGTCCTCCTGTTCAGCAACATGTGGTGAAGGCCAGATTACCAGAATTCGCCACTGCAACTCACCAGTGCCCCAGTTGGGGGGGAAGGACTGTAAAGGAAGTGGCAGAGAGACACAACGTTGTGATTCCAAGCCATGCCCTAGTGAGTGACAGCATTCACACTTCTTATGTTTCATATGATCTGGCTTTATATATTCAATGAAGAAAGTGATTCATTTTTTATGAGCTCTTCCTTTGCATTTAACTCTTGACATCCCAAATATAGTCAATATGTTGAGTGAGTCACTGATTAAAATAATGATACTTTCATATGGAGATAATATTAAATATTGCCTTATATACACTGATCAGCCATAGCATTAAAACATAACACCTGTCTAATATTGTGTAGGTCCACTTTGGGCCACCAAGACAGCTCTGACCCTTCGAGGCTTGGACTCCACAAGACCTCTGAATGTCTGCTATGGCATGTGGCACAAAGACATTAGCAGCAGATACTTTAAGTCCTGTAAGTTGTGAGGAGGGGCCTCAATGGATCGGACTTGTTTGTCCAGCACATCCCATAGATGCTCAATCAGATTGAGATCTGGGGAATTTGAACCCTCAACTTGAACCCTTTGTTCAAACCATTCCGGAACAATCTTTGTAGTATGGCACGGAGCATTATCCTGCTGAAAGAGGCCACTGCCATTCGGGAATACTGTTGCCATGAAGGGGTATTCTTGGTCTGCAGCAATGCTTAGGTAGGTAGTACATGTCAAAGTAACATCCACATGAATGCCAGGGCCCAAGGTTTCCCAGCAGAACATTGCCCAGAGCATCACATCGCCTCTGCTGGCTTGTCTTCTTCCCCTAGTGCATCCTGGTGCCATCTCTTTCCCAGGTAAGCAATGCACACGCACCTGCTGTCCACATGATTTAAAAGAAAATGTGATTCATCAGACCAGGCCACCTTCTTCCATTGCTCCATGGTTCAGTTCTGATGCTCACATGCCCACTGTAGGTGATTTGGCTGGGGTCAGGGGTCAGCATGGGCACCCTGATTGGTCTGCAGCCCCATACGCAGCAAGCTGCGATGCACTGTGTTCTGACACTTTTCTATTATAGCCAGCATTGAGCTTTTCAGCAATTTCTACTACGGTAGCTCTTCTGAGGGCTCGGACCAGATGGTACTAACCACTGCATACCGGGAACACCCCACAAGACTTGCCCTTTCGGAGATGCTGTGACCCATCATCTAGCCATTACAATTTGGCCCTTGTCAAAAAGTCACTCAGATCTTTACATTTGTCCAATTTCCCTGCTTCACTTGCTACATAATATAGGTACCACCTCCTTCCGGGGCGGCTATGGCTCAGTTGGTAGAGCGGGTTGTCCACTAATTGTAGAGTTGGCGGCTCAATTCCCGGCCCACATGACTCCACATGCCGAAGTGTCCTTGGGCAAGACACTGAACCCCAAGTTGCTCCCGATGGTAAGTTAGTGCCTTGCATGGCAGCTCTGCTACCATTGGTGTGTGATTGTGTGTGTGAATAGGTGAATGAGACACAGTGTAAAGCGCTTTGGATAAAAGCGCTATATAAGTGCACCATTTACCATTTACCTAATATATACCACTATAACAAGATAATCAATGTTATTCACTTCACTTGTCAGTGTTTTTAATGTTATGGCTGATTGGTGTATGCACATGACTAGATATACAGTACACTATATGGCCAAAAGTATGTGGACACTTGACCATCACACCCATATGTGAGCCTTCCCCAAAGCACACAAATGTCTAGAATGTCTTTGTGTAGCATTAATAGTTCCCCTTTACTGGAACTAAGAGGCCTAGCTCAAACCTGTTCAAGCATGTCAATGCCCTTGTGCAAAAAAATAGGTCCATAAAAACATTATTTGCCAAGATTGTGTGGAAGAACTTGAGTGGCCTGCACAGAGCCTAGACCTCAACACTGAACACATTTGATGAATTAGAGTGCTGACTGTGCACCAGGGCATCTTGTCCAACATAAGTGCCTGACCTCACTAATGATCTTGTGGCCGTATGGGCACAAATCCCCATAACCTTGCTCCAAAATATAGTGGAGCGTCTACAAAAGAAGAAAGGTTCTTTTAACAGCAAAAGGGGACTAAATCTGTAATAGAATGATCAACTGCGGCAGTGTGTTTACATAAACAACGAATGGTGCAAGAATGCCATTATGGTTTCAAGCTACTGTTTGTTGCTGGTGGAGTTTATGAATGTGAAATGCTGACCATATTACCTGCCCAGAGAGTTTACCACTGAGCTCATTGTCGCGGTGTACATTCCACCCGGCGCTAATTCTAGGGAAGCACTAAGTGAACTGGGCCATCAGTAACCTACAGACAGTGCACCCCAACAGATTTTTTTATTGTCATTGGAGACTTTAACCACGCAAATCTGAAATCATTGCTACCAAAATTCCACCAGCATGTTGATTTTGCAACCCATGGTACAAACACTTTAGACCTTGTTTACACAAACATTCACACTGCTTACAAGGCTGCCTCCTGTCCCCACCTCAGCGGCTCAGACCACATCTCTCTTATGCTAATCCCAGGATACAGACCGGTTCTGAAACAGGTGAGAACCTGGTCTGATGGAGCCAGCTCAGCACTTCAGGACTGTTTTGACCACACAGCCTGGAATATGTTCAGAGAAGCTGCTATATACCACAACAACACAGACTTTGAGGAATACACAGCATCAGTGACTGGCTACATCAGCAAGTGCATAGATGATGTAACTTCCTTCAAGACCACCACCACACGCACAATCCAGAAACCATGGATGATTGCTGAAGTGTGCTCGCTGAAGCCTTCAGGTCCGATGACAAGGCAGCCCCCCGCACAGCAAAGGCCAATCTGTCCCAGACTATCATAGAGGCAAAGCAGAACTACAAAGAAAGAATCCACCATCACATCAAATAAACACCAAGGACACAAGGCCTATGTGGCAAAGCATTCAGGACATCACAGACTACAAAGCTACACCACCTGTCTGTGATGATGACGCCTCACTCACAGATGCACTAAACGATTTGTATGCATGGTTTGAAGCACAGAACAACATGCCAGTGAGGAAGACTACCCCAACTCCCACCGACCAAGTACTTAGTCTGACTGCAGTAGACATCAGGAAAACTCTGTCCAGAGTTAACCCACAGAAAGCTGCACGTCCTGACAACATACCTGGGTGGGTGCTGAGGGAACGTTCTTATCAGCTTGCAGATGTCCTCACAGACATCTTCAACATTTGCCTGAGTAAAGCAGTTGTCCCAATGTGCTTCAAGACAACCACCATCATTCCTGTGCTGAAGAAATCATCTGTGTCTTGCCTGAATGACTACTGGCCTGTTACACTCACACAATCATTCCACAACACAATCATCCCACAGCAACTGACAACAAAGCTGAGTTTAAACACCTCCTTCTGGATCCTGGATTTCTGACCCAGTCACTCAGAATTCGGCAGCTCCATCTCCAACCCTACCACATTGAACACCAGTGCCACCCAGGGCTGTTTACTCAGTCCACTGCTGTTTACCCTGCTGATGCATGACTGTCAAAAGAGAGTAAAATGCTCCAAGTTTCTTGGTGTGCACATTACTGAGGACCTCTCCTGGACTCTTCAACACCACCTGCCTAGTCAAGAAGGCCCGGCAGCACCGGAGGCTGAAGAGAGCCATACTCCCCCTTCCCATCCTCACCTCTTTCTACAGAAGGATGACGGAGAGCATCCTGACCAGCTGTCTCACCGTGTGGTACGGGAACTGCACAGCCTCCGATTGCTGTACAGACCTTACACAAAACCCTACACAAGACCCACACAATATCGCTGTACACAAGACCCTACAGCGGATTGTGAAGACAGCTGAAAAGATCATCGGGGTCTCTCTACCCACCATTGATACGTCTTTCAACAACTGCTGCATCCGCAAAGCCACCAGTATTGCGGACGACCCTTCTTACCCCTCTCATGGACTATTCACCCTCCTGCCATCTGGCAGAAGGTACAAGAGCATCCATGCCACCACCAGCAGACTCCACAATAGTTTCGAGTTTATAGGTTTGAGAATCACCCCAAGGTTCCTGGCCATCCTGGTTGGCTTGAGTGTGGTTGAGCTGAGCTGTACAGTGAGGTTGTGGTTGATTGAGGGACAGGCTGGGATGACG
>JANDJT010000168.1:4504968-4520974 GCA_024331685.1 Stegophilus panzeri
ATCTCCAGTTATCGGAAGCATTTGGTTGCAGTTATTGCTGCTAAAGGTGGCACAACCAGATTTTAAGTTTAAGGGGGAAATTAGTTTTTCACATGGGTGATAGGTGTTGGATAACTTCTTTTGCATCAATAAAATAAATTTTTTTTTTTTAAAAACTGTATTATGTGTTTACTCAGGTTGCCTTTGGTTTATGTTGTATTTCATTTGAAAATCTAAAACTATTTAGCATGAGATATAAAATGAAGAAAAAAAAATCAGAAAAAAAAACTTTTCACAGCACTGCATGTTCTCTAATGTATCTTGGCAAGAACTGGCCACTGTGGATGTTATTTGCGAGGAGTGCTTGGACCCCACGGATTGCCTCTTGCAGCTATATTTATTAGTTTGTTATTATTTATTTATTTGTTTAAAAAAAAAATTTGTTAAAGAGACCTGTGTGGGGGCTACCCCAAACATCTTCCAGCATGATAATGCTCCTGTGCATGAAGCAAGGCCTGTGAAGACATGGTTTGCCAAGGTTGGAGTGGAAGAACTCAATCCCACTAAACCCCACTAAATACCTTTGGGATAATTTGGAATGTTGACTGCACCCCTTCTTGGCTGGCATCAGTGCCTGACCTCCGTAATCCTCTTGTGGCTGAATGGGCAAGTCCCCACAGCCACTCTCCAAAATCTAGTGAAAAGCCTTCCCAGAAGAGTGGAGGTTATTATAACAGCAAAGGGGGCCTAAATCTGAAATGAGATGTTCAAAAAGCACATACGAGTATGGTGGTCAGGTGTCCACAAACTTTTTTCCAATATAGTGTATGTGAGACCAAGACTGCTGTCGGATGCATAGAGATTCCAGGAGTCCAGCAGGTTAATATCTTGAGGGTACGTGACGGTAAACAGAGTGTGCAAGGCTTGGCAAATCTTGAGACATCCTTGACAACCTTGAGAAACCATGACCATCAGAATTTGTTTTACATGAACTTGATGTTTCTATGAATGCTTGGGTGTCCAGAAATGAGTGAGGTATCACCTCGTTCTGGGGAGACTGGGTCCTCTTGTTGTGTATGTTGGATGTCCTCCATGATGTCTCTGGTAATGAGACTGACTATACATGATGATGGAAGCTTTAATATTCTTACATCCTGGTCTGTAAGTAAGAATAAACTTAAAGTAAGTAAAAAAAGAGGGTCCACCTTAATGCCGCGGTGCTTTCCTGCTCCGCTGAGGACCTCGCCCTGCTTTTCTGCTCTGCTGAGGGCATCGCTCGGCTTTACCGCTCCGCTTTTCTGCCTGGCTGAGGACGTCGCTCTGCTTTCCTGCTCGGCTGAGGACTTCGCTCCGCTTTCCTGCTCGGCTGAGGACATTGCTCTGCCTTCCTGCTCGGCTGAGGTCATTGCTCTGCCATCCTGCTTCACTGAGGATGTCGCTCTGCCTCCATGTTCTACTGAAGACGTCGCTCCTCTTCTTTGCTGCGCGCCGTATGTCACTCCCCTTTCCTGCTTCCCAGAGGGCATCGTTTCCCCCTCGTGCTTCACGGAGAGCATCATTCCCCTCTCTGGCCTCACAGTAATCTTGGAGCTTCCCTCTGGCCTCGCGGAGAACCTCGCTTCCCTTTCTGGCCTCGTGGAGAATTTCGCTCCCCCCACGGACCACGCGGAGGGCGGCACTCTTCCTTCTAGCATCATGGGGAATGTCGCTTCCCCCTCAGGCTCCGCCTTGAGCCTTGTTCCTCCCGCTGGCTGTGCAGTGGCCATCGCTCTGCATTCAAGCCGGACCGGGGTTATCATGCCTGAGTCTGCTGAAACAGACAACCAAGTTCTGCCTTCCTGCCCAGCTGAGGACGTCGCTCTGCTTACCTGTTCCACTGAGGATGTCGCTTTGCTTTCTTGCTCCATTGAGGACACCGCTCAGTCTTCTGGTTCAGCGGGGGACATTTTGCCCAGAGGGAGGGAGTGTATTTTGGCGCTCCGGGAGAAGTGGCCTTTGGGGGGGGGGTTGTACTCTGGACTCCAGTTCCCAGCAGCCACTGCACCATACTCATTAGTCACATGACCACCTGCACCTGAATTCACTTCCTGGTTAACGAGCACGCTTATATAGCCACTGTTTGCACTGCTTCCTTGTCTCACGTCATCTAAACTATACCTTTGTCTCTGCTGTCATGTTTTGTTTTTGCCAGTGTTTTGTACCTTAGTTGTAGAGTCTTTTGTATTTTGTTTGTTTATTATTAAATGGTTAAAAACCCGCACTTGCATCCGTATCCAACTTCGTATTGTGACAAGTGGCTTCTTTGGTCCATCTCAAAGTTCTCTCTATACCCTTTAGGAATGAAGTCAACAGAGTGATCACTGAGCTGAAACCCCAGTAAACCACAGGTGGCAAACCACAGGAATTTTTGACGTTTCTTCAGGTGATGGGTTGAGACTGAGATGTTACAGTATTGACCTTCAATTTGTCCATCTCCACTCCATTCTTGGAGAGGATATAGCAACTGAACTTTACTGAGGGATGATGAAACTCATTCCTGCCTTATGAAGACTTGATTCTCCCTGAATTTCATCACATACATGATTCATTTTCTAAGGATAAAAAAATTAGAATAATGTAAATGTCCACTGTCACAAACAGGGTTAGGAATTAATTCATTAATCTGGAAGACACCTCGTTAATGAACACCTGGAAGACTGAAGGAGCCCTTTTGAGTCCATATGGCATGGCTATATGGTGGTCTTCTATTCATCACCTTCTCTAATGTCATGCAATTACAAGACTACTGAGGTGGTAATTCGGGGGACTAAGGTTTATTAAAATAACGTTTATTAAAAGTTTTTCAATAAATATTTCAACTGACCTGGCTCCCCACTATATTCTTAACTTTTAATCTAACTAGAGATTAAAGGCAAGAGTCAGAGGCAAGACAATATCAAAAACACTCAGCAAAACAGGGTCAATAACGATTTAACTTGACGTCGAGCTCTGTGAGGAGTAGGCACTGCGCTCTTGTAAGGTGGCCATGAGCGGCCACCAGCTCGGCTCGCCTGCTGCATCCATAGGAGAGGCGAAGTATTCATGTCATGTGATGAACGGGCAGACGGATGCAAATGCAGGTAGGGGAGTTTATTGAGAGCAAGACAATATCAAAAACACGAGGCAACACAGGGTCAGTAACGAAAATGTGAACAGAGAGAAAAGTAGGCTTGGTATGGTCACAAACAATGAATGAAGCGTATGCTTCACAAAAAGTGAGTGAAATGAAAGTCCTTTTATACTGTGGCTGTGACTATGCTGTGAATTGGATGCAGGTGTGCGTGATTTAAAATGAAGGTGAGCGCGTGAGAGTGTAGACTGCGGTGCAGGCTGGAAGTGGAGTTCAAGGTGTGAGTAGACCTAACACCTGACATCTTTTTAATCCCACAGATTTGTGAACCTGACAACCCTTGCAAGGACAAGACACATAATTGTCATAGATTTGCTGAGTGCATCTACCTTAGCCACTTCAGTGACCCTATGTATAAATGTCAGTGTAAGATTGGCTACGCAGGAGATGGCTTTATCTGTGGAGAAGATTCTGATCTGGATGGTTGGCCCAACCAGAACTTGGTGTGTAGAGCTAATGCCACCTACCACTGCAAGAAGGTAAGCGGACAATACATGATACATGGCAATATACTGATTTTGAGGAGATATGATTCACTGATGGTTTTGATTACTTGTTCCCTTTTATCCTCTAGGATAATTGTCCCAGCCTTCCAAATTCTGGCCAGGAGGACTTTGACAAGGATGGCCAAGGAGATGCATGTGACAAGGACGATGATAACGATGGAATTATGGATGAGAGAGTGAGAGATCTTGTCAGCTAGTCTTTTAAAGATATAAATGTTTTTTAATTCAATTGTAATGTTAGTGCACTGCTATTACATAATTCCAAGATGTGCATGCATGGAATGGGTAAAGCCTAGGAATATATTTTGCTTTATAACCTTCAGAACTGTTTGCCATTTTTCTTACATACAGAATTACTTACCTACATCAAGTACTGAAGACTGTCAGCAAGTCACCCAGTTTCTAGTCATGATACTTTAATATGATCTTTCCTTCAGCTCAGTAAATCTGTCTTTCCTCTTTGTTTGTGAACTGAAATTTCTTGCTCCCAACAGGACAACTGCCCTCTGCTGTTTAATCCCAGGCAGTTTGATTATGATAAGGATGATGTGGGTGATCGGTGTGATAATTGCCCATATGAACACAATCCAGCTCAAATAGATACAGATAACAATGGAGAAGGAGATGCCTGTGCTGTGGACATTGATGGGGATGGTATGGCCTAACCCTGTAATTTACAATAAAGTCCAATATAATTGGGAAACCAACATTTGTAAATTTTTTGCGATTTTAAATATTCATTTTACAACACTGGGTCTTTAGTTCTGTGACATGCACATTGACAGCCAATTTATTGTCACTGCAACCAAAGATAGCAAAGTTCTAGAGTTTTTTATTTATTTATTTATTTTTTTAATTAAAATCAAAGAGTGTGACCACTGCTATGATGCTTGTGTAAAAGTCAAAAGGAGAATGGCAAAGGATGACACGAAACACATGGGCAAAATGCAAATACAAGTACAAATTAATCACATTAATTTATATAATCTTACCAGCCTACATGTCTGGCCCCTTAAACAGTGTGTTGCAATGTTACCGCTCATGGTAATGCACAGAAAAAAATCGTATTACTGATTGATGATGTAAGAAGGACATAGTTTTATGCAATGTAACTAAAGAATTGTCTTTAATCACAGGTCTGTCATTAGAGGGTCTTCAGCGTATAATCTGACATGGAGAACAGATTATCACCCAGTTTGTTATTGAATTATTACTATAATCTCATACATTGTCACAAGTAATAAATCTTAAAAGTCAGCTGTAATCACACAATCTAAAACTGGCTTTAGAAGCATTGCCAAGATTACAGACAGCTTTGGTTATGATATTCCTAAAGCTTGAACTTCAAAAGTAAATCTTTATTGCATGTGGACTCTCACTCTTTGTGTTCCAGGCATCCTAAATGAAAATGACAACTGCGCGTATGCATACAACAGTGATCAGAAGGACACCGACATGGATGGAGTGGGAGACCAGTGTGACAATTGTCCTCTGCTTCATAACCCTGATCAGGTACCAATGGTACAATTACATCAGAGTAAATACAGAGTGACTTATAGATGTGCATTTCATTAGGTATGTTCACTAGGTCAGGGAGCTGAGATTGAGTCAAGAATGAGGGATTGAGTTTAGCAGAGATCAAGTCAAGATAGAGTCTTAAGAGGGTTGAGACCAAATAAAGACAGTCCAAATGGAAGCAAAACCGAGTCAAGGCAGAGACTGAAAACCATTGGACTTAGGGCTTTGGGAGACCATGGGCTTGAACAATTATTCGGGCCATAGACAAACACCAAGCGATGAATTTGTAACAGCTACAACCAGAAAAAAAGCAAAGCTGCTATAACAATAGCTAGTAGATACCATAACAAAGAACGGCAATTATTCTCTGAGCAAAGAGAAACAAAGATGCAAATTCAGAACCTGAATGACAGATTAGAATCAGAGCGAGATGGAGAAAGTTTAAAGTTATAATTTAATAGCTCTAACAAGACAGTGTGAGCAAATTATTGTCAACTTTGAGATAATATCATGGTGACAGGATTAGCAGACAATTTATGATATAATAATCTTCTCAGCCACTCTTATACATTAACTGTATCTGATTAAAAATTTTAAAGGCATTTCTGGCATACAACTAGTTTTGGAACTACTATTTTAATGTAATATTCTAATTATTTCCAACTGAACAGTTCAGCTAATCAGATTACAATAGTTGTTTTAAGTCACTTGTGCTTTGATCAGCCATAACAGTAAAACTAGTGACAGGTGAAATGAATAACATTGATCTTCACAATGGCATATGTCAAGATATATTAGGGTATATTACCATATATATTATATAATTAAATAATGTAATATAATATATTATATTAGGGTGAGATATATTAGGCAGCAAGTGAACAGTCAGTTCTTGAGGTTGATGTGTTGGAAGCAGAATGGACAAGCGTAAAGATCTGAGCAACGTTGACAAGGGCAGAATTGTGATGGCTCAACTTCTGGGGGCGTGTTCCTGGTTTGCAGGGGTTTGTACCTACCAAAAGTGGTCCAACGAAGGACAACCAGTGAACCGGTGACATCCAAGGTTCATTGATGTGTGTAGGGCGCGAAGGCTAGCCTGTCTGATCCGATCCCACAGAAGAGCTACTGTAGCACAAATTGCTGAAATAGTTCATGCTGACCATGATAGAAAGGTTTCAGAACACACAGTGCATTGCAGCTTGCTGCGTTTTGGGCTGAGTAGTCGCAGAGTGGTCAGAGTGCCCATGTTGACACCTGTCCACCCATGAACATGCCTACACTGGCCATGTGAGCATCAGAACTGGACCATGGAGCAATGGAAGAAGGTGGCTTGGTCTGACAAATCACATTTTCTTTTACATCATGTGGAAGGCCAGGTGTGTATGCATCACTTACATAAACTTAGTTGCAGATGTTTTTTAGGTAATAATGGCATTATCAGCAGGATAATGTGCCCTGCAATGAGCCTTAGGTGCCCATGACCCTGTCGTCAGTTCCTTGGACCACTTTTGGTAGGTACTAACCACTGCAAACCAGGAGATCCCCACAAGACCGGCAATTTTGGAGATGCTCTAACAGTCATCTAGCCACTGTAGGCCACTGTAATGAGATAATCAATGTTATTCACTTCACCTGCCAGTGGTTTTAATGTTATGGCTGATCATCAGATTGTAATATGTAAAATATTCTTATGTAATAGTTATTAGTTTTGAAAATTGTTATATTTTTTGTATATACATTCTCACAGAAGTGAGATATGACCACTTTAGCTGATGTATTTTTAATGCCCAACAGGCTGATACAGATAATGACCTTGTAGGAGATCAGTGTGACAACAGCCAGGATATTGATGAGGACGGCCATCAGAACAACCTAGACAATTGCCCTTACGTTCCTAATGCCAACCAGGCAGATCATGATAAGGATGGAAAAGGAGATGCTTGTGACTTTGATGATGATAATGATGGAATTCCTGATGACAAAGACAACTGCAGGCTGGTAGCCAACAAAGAACAGATGGACTCAGATGGTGGGTCAAAGTGTCATCGAGACTTTCAGCAATCCTTCTATTATTCACAGCATTAGCAGTTCTATAAAGGCTTAACTTTAAAAAATTGTCCAAAATAATCATAGCATAACTCTATGGACTATAAATGATTAGCTCTATGAGCTTTAAGTTAGACATTCAGTGTCAGTCTATGGCTATAACATAAGGTTCACTTTCACACTCCACACATGTCTGAGTGTGTGCATTGGATGTTCTTCACTTCTGTCTGTTTACCTGACCTCATAGTCGACTTCTCCAACTCACCGTGTGACCTGGTGCAAAATCCCATATTTGAGTACCCCTGTCGTACAGTCAGAGATGTCATTTTTGGGCTTGACACAAATTCTCCTGCGTTAGTTGACTTAAGGTGTGAAGTTTTGCACTCAGGTCCAGAAGGTACAGAATTTTGTTTTTGCTTTTAGAAAGTACCTCCTCCCAGTTTTCCTTGATGTTATCTAAGATGCCACAAGGCTTGTGCCCATACAATAATTCAAATGGGGAAAGTGGAACATCTAATACTCAAACAACAGAGGTATGAGCCACTTATCCCAATTCTGAGCATCATTGTGAACAAACTTACAAATCATATTTTTAAGCATTTGATTAAACCATTTGACATGCCCAGTCGTCTTCAGATAGTAAACACTGGTGCAAATTTTTTAAATCCCTAATAATTCAGTCAATTTGTGAATAGTGCTTGACGTAAAGGACAGGCCCTGGTCAGTAAGGGTCTCTTTTGGGATCCAGACTCAGTAGATAATATGGATGAGTGCCTCTGCAATGCTGCATGCTGAGATGTTGCAAAGAGCCACAGCTTCTGGGTATTGTGTTGCGTAGTCCACTAAAACACAAAGGGATGCGCTCCTGCAGTCAATTCTAATGGCCCGATGAGGTCCATTCAAATTCATTTGAAAGAGATATCAGAGGTGAAGTGGAAGTGGGGAGGAAAAGCAGGGAGGAAAGTGGGTTTGGGGACCGGTTTTGTGGTCCCTGCACCTCTGTTCTGTGAAGTTGGAACTGAGGGAGAAGTAGAAGGTGGGGTGGGGGGGGTTTGTGTAGACAGCTGGACCACAACTGCCACCACGTGATCCTCCACCAACTGAATGGCTTCATCCAGAGATGTGGGATGGTGGCACTGGCCCCATACCGCTGTTCATGTTGGGAGTCAAGTGACAAATTGCTCCAGTACCACCAGCTTGATGATCTGTTCCATGTCCCGCTCCTCTGCCATCAGCCACCGGTGACAGGAGTCTCTCAGCTGGTGCATGAACGGGTGGCCAACTTCAGGGACCAACAGCGATCGGAATTGTCAGTGGTGTTCCTCAAGTGTCCAGCCGAAGCACTGCAGGACTGCCCTCTTGACGCTTGAATACTCCAGCTGTGTCTGAGGCAGCAGCTGTTGGGCGGCAATCTGGGCTTCTCCCAATAGCAAGTGGAGGAGTCGCAGAGTCCTTTCCTCCTCTGGCCATTCCCACACAGCTGCCACATGCTTGAATGGCTCCAAGAAGGCATCCAGATCATCCAAGAGTGTCACATATATCACTGTTGCAGGGGACACAGCTGAAGACATGGTGGGCTACAGAAACTTCTGGAGTGCCCACTGGCTCTCGGCTTACTCCTGCATGAGGGCTTTGAAGTGCAGCTGCTGCTCGTGGTGCAGGTTGAGAAGCATTTGGTGTTGGGTTTGGTGGAGTGTGGCGAGGGACTTGACAATCTCACCACGTAGGGAAGCGCCAATGCCAGAGCCTGGGTTTTGGCACCACAATAAAACCCTAGTGTGGATGTGTGGGGACCAAGACTTGGGTAGAGCTCAGGGCTCACGATTATTGTCAGCGGACTTTCCAAAAATCATCAAAATGGGACCAACAGAAAATGGGCCGTCACTAGCTCACAGCTTTCGCTTCATTCAAGTTCAAGGTTCATATTCACGCTGTGTGTGTGTGAGCATGTCTTGCAAGTTCTGTCAGCTGTGCCACTCTCTCGCCCTGAAAGCACAAACAGACACAAATATATAGCCTGATGGTAAAAAGACACAGGTAAGAATCATAACCCACCTCCTCTCAGTCCACAGCTGATGCTCAACCATATCCCTGCTGCCACAAAATGTCTGATGAGGAAAATAGTTTCTATAGAGGCACTTTGCTTTCAAGAATTTCGTGTCATTTTAACCTATAATACCTTACCTTACTTGATGTCAAGCTCTGGACCTATTATGATTTTGGCTAATGGCATATTTTTTTGTTAGTGTATTTGATCCAGGAATTTCATTTTAGTGTGTTAAATTTTTTGCTTAAGTATTTATCAACTATATCATGTATAATATAATGACAATACAGTTTGACAAAATGTAACTTTTTATAGGTGATGGTCGAGGTGATGACTGCCAGGATGATTTTGATAATGACAGCATCCCTGACATTTTGGACATGTGCCCAGAGAACAATGCTATAAGTATAACCGACTTCAGAAAGTTCCAGATGGTGCATTTGGATCCCAAAGGGACCACTCAAATTGATCCAAACTGGGTAGTCAAGCATCAGGGCAAGGAACTGGTCCAGACTGCCAATTCAGACCCTGGAATTGCAGTAGGTAAGTTCAAAAGTCCTCAAATAGCACCTCATAGCCTCAATGTGAGCTGGTATCTTCAAATGGTGGGATTTTTTCTCTAGGCTATGATGAGTTCAATGCTGTGGACTTCAGCGGCACCTTCTATGTGAACACAGACAGGGATGATGACTATGCTGGCTTTGTGTTTGGTTACCAGTCAAGTGGGCGCTTCTATGTGGTTATGTGGAAGCAGATCACCCAAACGTACTGGGAAGAGAAGCCATCAAAGGCCTTTGGAATCTCAGGTGTCTCCCTCAAAGTGGTTAACTCCACCACAGGCACTGGGGAAAACTTACGCAATGCCCTCTGGCACACTGGTGACACCCCTGGCCAGGTGAGCCACATGTATTCATTTTCACTGAAAATTCATATTATCTGATTTTTTGTCTTGGTATATTTGCTAATCTAAAAGCCCTTTTAGTGTTTATGGAATGTCATAATACATGTGTCAAAGACAAGGCCAAATGCTGCCTGCAGCCTTGTTTCATTCGACCTACATGAATTTGAAAAAAATAATACTGAAACAGACTGTAGTATACTACTGATCAATTTTTTTTTACACTATCTAGTATTCACAGCAGATTTAGAGCCTAGGTTATTGGTATTAATTGATAGAATAAGTAAAGAAAAATAATAAATTATAGACTGTGATTGTGACTCTTGAAGGTCTCATAAAATGCTGATTTGGCCCAGGCAGAATTTGAGCTTGACACCCCTGCCATAATTTGTATTGGTATAACAGAATATTACTTGTGTTTAGTAATAGAAACAATTTCAAAGAAAACACCTGAACCAACATTATATAGCCTAAAACATTTGAGGACACTTGACCATACGCACCCATATGTGGACCATCCCCTAACTGTTGCCACAAATTTGGAAGCAAACAATGTATAGGATGCCTCTGCATGGTGTAGCACTACAATTTCCCTTCACTGGAACTGGAATAGCCCAAACATATTCCTGCATGATAGTGGCCCTGTACACAGTTTGTGCTTTCCGGTTTCTTACTAACATGACAAGATGCCTTTTTTTTGTTTCATTAAATTCAAGACAGAGAAAAAAGATAAGGGAATGACTCTATATAGCTACTATAACAATCAAGAACAGGAACTAACCTCCATGTTATTGTCAGTGCTGTGCTCTTATATAAAATTAATTCATGCCTTCTGATTCGATAATTTAAGCATGCTGTGGTATATATCATTGTAATCAACACATTCTCTGTTAAAAGAAAAATGATTTGACTATCATTTGGTTGTGATGTCATAGAACACACCACATGTCTGGTGCTTAAAATTCCAGCACCCCAATGTAAAATGCCTTCCCATGTCCCTGGCTCTGTCTTCTGACTTTGGGAAAAGCAGTCATCATTTTGCCCTGGCTGATGCCATGGAGGAAGTTGTCGCTTTGTCACCGGCTGACTTTACAGGGGATGTCATCACGCCACCACCTGCTGACTTTGTGGATAATGCCATTGCCTCACTTCCTGCTGACTTTGTGGTTAATGCCATTGCCCCATTTCCTGCTGACTTTGCGGATATTGTCATTGTCCTGCCTCCCGCCAAGCACCCTGACACTCCAGCACTCCAGTCTAGGCCAGCCAGTATGCTGGTTCCCCAAGCACACTGACTCCAGTCCTGTGGAATTTCTTGAAAAGGGCTGTGCAAAAAGATCCCCCTGCAGTTTGATAGATCTGAAGCCAGGAAGAATGGAATAAAATTGCCAAATCAAGATTTTTGCTAAATTGGTAGACCCTTACCCAAAAAGACTGAGTGTTACATTACAAGCAAAAGGTGTTTTAACAAAGTATTAGTTAAGGGGTGTGCACACTTGTGCAACCAGGTTATTGTAGGTTTTTTTTTTTTCCCTCATAAGTGTTTTGGTTTTTTTGATTTTTTTAAACTTGATTTTTGTTGGTTAACGATAGTAGACGTAGAAAAAGATCTGGCATGATTTATCTTGGTTTAACTTTTTAAATCACAAAAACCTTCAATTTTAACAGAGGTATGTAGATTTGTTAAATTCACTGTAGTAATGTCTGAGGTCTAAATACTGATATGCACAATTTCAGTATTAACTCCTCTAAATACAGCCCCTGGTATTATAGACCAGCAACATTATAGAGGACCGCTAGCATATGAAGACAGTAAGTTATACTTAAAGAAGTACTCAAGTGTGAAAATGACTCACGGAAATTTTAGTAGTCTATATATATATATATTTGTCCTATAGTCCCTTCCAAATCTATTAAGATGGCAAAGCCAGTTGTTTTTGCTGTAGACTGAAGACATTTGGGTTTGAGATCAGTGGTGGCTGGTGCTAAACATTTTGGGTGCAAACAAACTGAAAATAACACCGTTAGTAATGTGGGACTGAATGTAATTGTTAAATAGCAGTTTAACAGGTGATATAACAATGTATCATCACTGCTTAGCTCCATCCATCCATCTTCTATACCGCTTATCCTTCTGGGTCGCATGAACCTGGAGCCTATCCCAGGAGGCATGGGGCACAAGGCGGGGTGCACTCTTGACAGGGTACCAATCCATCACAGGGCACAAACACATACACATTCACATACCCATTCATACACTATGGACAATTTGGACATGCCAATCAGCCTACTATGCATGTCTTTGGACTGGGGGAGGAAACCAGAGTACCCAGAGGAAACCCCACAGCACGGGGTGAACATGAAAACTCCGCACACACAGGGCAGCAGCGGGAATCGAGCCTCCAACCCTGGCAGTGTGCGATGAAAACTGTTAAACTGTTAAAGCATGCAATAAGGTATCACAAATCAGTGAATTTGAGTTTAATGTGGGTTTATTATCAGTAATAAAGTAATCAAGGTAATCACTCAAATAAACACTGTAATGTTGCCTAAACAATAGCCAGTAGCACTACTTGAAAATAAATTTTGCCCTTGACTTCTAATGCCAATCCTGTAGCCTACAGCTAGCTTTTCAGCAATGCTAAGCTTCCCAAAAAAATTAGCCTCATAGCATTGTCAAGATGGCTGCGGCTACTTTTACGCTGTTTGCATTTTTCAGAAAGATGTTTTAAGTCTCGTACCCCCGTAGTTGTCCACGACGTTTGGTGCCAGGACTTTGAAACGGCAAACAAGGAAAACAATAAAATGCAAGACTTATATCGCATCCAGCTAGGCAACTCCGTCTCCCATAACAAGTGCCGGAGAAACCCCGGGTGTAAGCTCGTCCATGATCACTTGTCACTTGTTGGATCAATCTGGTCCAAGCGTCTTTATCCTCTTTTTCTTCATAGGAAAACCTTGTGAAAGGGGTTTTTTTTGTAAAGATAAAACCGAATTTTCTTTCATCTGGAAGAAATGTTGCGCCTACTTCTAATAATGGCTTTGAACATCTACTCTTGGTTTTAGCCTTCAGTTTCACCTGTGAAGACTGCATTTGTTGTTTAAAAGGATAAGCCAACATGAAGATCAGAGAGCTGTCTATGGGAGAAAAGCAAGCCATTTGAAGCTGAGAAAAGATGGAAAATCAATTAGAGATGTTGCACAAACATTTGGCATGGCCAAAACAACAATTTGGAATGATCTGAAAAAGAAAGAAAACACTGATGTACAGATGCCGAATGGGTAGGCCAAGGACACAAGCAACAGCTGATGACAGAAACATTGTGAGAGCTGTAAAGAAAAATCTAAAAACAACAGTCAGTGATATCACCCAGAACCTCCACAGGGCAGGGGTGAAGGTATCACAATCCACCGATCGAAAAGACTTCGAGAGCAGAAATATAGAGGTCATACCACAAGATGCAACCACTCATCAACAGTAAGAATCGGAAAACCAGATTGGAATTCGCAAAGAAATACAGAGAGCACTACAGTGACATCACCAAGAACAGGTGTCTTTTCAAAATTTATAAAATGACTAGAAAAAACTTCCTAGGGAGGCTGCTAAGAGACTTATGGCAACATTAAAGGAGCTGCAGGAATATCTGACAAGTACTGATTACACTCTGCATGTGACAACAATCTCTCGCATGTCTGGGATATGGGGTAGGGTGGCTAGACAGAAGCCCTCTCTCACAAAAACTTCCAAGCACAACTAAATTATCCCAAACCCTGTGGCAAAATGTGTTAATTTCTGATTAGACCAAATGAATGGCTTAATCAAAAGAAGTCATTGTTTTTGAATGACCTAGCCACTTCAACACTGCAGTGTAGACTTTCACCTTAATTCAAGGAGTTTAACAAAAATATTGCATTAACTGTGTAGGAATTATGGAGTCCCTCCATTTTCACAGGCTCAAAAGTAACTGGACAAACTAACAATCATAAATATTAGGATTATTTTTAATACTTGGATGCAAATCCTTTGCACTGAAATCTGGAACACATGGACTTCATCAAATGTTGAGTTTCCTCCCTTGAGATGCTTTGCCAGGCTTTCACTTCAGCTGCCTTCAGTTGCTGCTTGTTTGTGGGTCTTTCTGTCTTCAGTTTTGTCTTCAGTAAGTGAAAAGCATGCCCAATGCGGTTGAGGTCATTGGACATTTAAGAACTTTTTTTTTTTTTTTTGCCTTAAGAAGCCAGTGGGTTGCTTTCACAGTATGTTTTGGGTCATTGTCCATCTGTACTGTGAAGTGCCATCCTCTCAGTTTTGCAGCATTTGATTGAATCTGAGCAGAAAGTATAGTTCTATACACTTTAGAGTTCATCCTGCTAATTCTATCAGCAGTCACCTCACCAATAAACACCAGTGACCCAGTTCCATTGGCAGCCATACATGACCATGCTATAACACTGGCTCAATGTGTTTGACAGATGATGTGGTATGCTTTGGAACATGAGCCCTTCCAGTCCTTCTCCATAGTCTTCCTTCCCATCATTCTTGTACAAGTTAATCTTGCATCAGAACTGGTCAGGCTCTAGTTTATTTTTTTTTTTAGCAAAGTCTAATCTGCTCTTAAGTGTTACCAGTGGTTTGCTTCTTGAGGTAAACCAACTGTATTTACATTCATGAAGGTATCTCTTGATTGCAGACTTTGACAGTGGTACACCTACCTATTCCAGAGTGTTCTTGACTTGGCTAGATGTTGTGAAGCTTTTTCCTTCAACATGGAAAAAATTCAGCATTCATCAACTTTAATTGTCTCCATGATCTGCCAGGCCTTTTGGTGTTGCTGAGCTCGCCAGTGCATTCCTTCTTTTTAAGAATGTACCAAATTGATGATCTCTGATAGGTCTGTTTTGTTTTTTTCAGCTTAATGATGGCCTCTGTCACGATCAACATCTCTTTGGACCGCATATTGAGAGTTCACAGGAACAGCTCCCAAATGCAATTTCAAGGCTTAGAATCAACTCCATACCTTTTATCTACTTAATTTGTCATGAAATAACAAGGAAACCAGCCACACCTGGCCATGAAACTGCTTATCAGTAGATTGTCCAATTACTTTTGAGTCTGTGAAAATGGAGGGACTCTGAAAAAATGGCTGTAATTCTTAAACAGTTAATGAAATATTTTTATTAACGCCTTGAATTAAAGCTTAAAGTATACACTTCAAGGAAATCTTGATTGCTTTATTTCAAATCCATTGTGCAAATATTGAGTCATTGTCCACCAACTACTTATGACTGTGTGTGTGTGTGTGTGTGTGTGTGTGTGTGTGTGTGTGTGTGTGTGTGTTTAAATTTATTCATGTATGACTTATTATTCATGTGCTTAATAGATTGAATATCATTAGATCATTAGAAGTAAAAATGTTGTTTAATAAAAGATAATCAAATTCTTCCAGGTTCGCACACTGTGGCATGACCCTAAGAACATTGGCTGGAAGGACTATACTGCATATAGGTGGCATCTCATTCATAGACCTAAGACTGGATTCATTAGGTGAGAAAAACAACACCAAATAATATCTAATTAATATCATATATATGGTTCCCTCCACTAATATTGGCACCCTTGGTATATATGAGCAAAGAAGTCTTCTGATCTTTTGTTAAAAAAAATCATAAAATACTCTGCTCTCATGGATATCAAACAATTGCAAACAAAGCACAGGTTTAGCAAAAAAAAAAAATATATATATATATATATCTTTGTTAAATATAGGTGTGCAACAATTATTGGCACCCTTTTAGGCAATACTTTGTGCTACCTCCCTTTGCCAAGATAACAGCTCTGAGTC
>JANDJT010000168.1:4536779-4549979 GCA_024331685.1 Stegophilus panzeri
AAAAAAAAAAAAAAAAAAAAAAAAAAAAAAAAACCCTATAATAGATTCCGGCCATTCAGGGTCTCACGAAAGTGCTGATTGGGTACTCAAAGACACTCCGATACGCCCTTTTACTTTCGTCGACCAATCAGAAGTCAGTATGTCTTTAACTTCATGGCCCAATAAGATTCGCAGTCTTTCTGACAGGACCTCAGTAGAGTGTTGGCAAACCAACCCATCCGGATACCGCTCTAACTTGCTTGCGAGGGGATGAACTACTCCGTGCTTTGTTCTACAAAGCCATCAGTTATATCAAGTGACCTTTCTTTCGGGTTTTTGATATGACCTTCCTGTTTTCTTTTTCACGTATAGGTTAAAAGTATTTGTTAGATTTTCTGACATCCTCAGCGTTTGTGTGCGGCTTTTCCCAAACTACTTTGTTCATTCTGTTGCTAGCTAGCGGTTTGGCTATTGTTCCCCAAGTATTATTGAGTTTCCTCCCTACTGACAAATCAGATTTTTATTTTATTTTTTATTTATTTATTTTTTTTTAATCTGACCAAGATAGGCGGCTCGGGTACCAAGATGTCGAACCGAATGGTGTGCAGAGAAGCGAGCCACGCCGGCAGCTGGTACACCGCCTCAGGTAGAGCCAGGGGAAAGGGGGCCGATGTCCTGCAAAGCTAGCTAACATTAGCTAACATTAGCTAGCTGGCGTTGAACGGGTGGGGGCTGTGTGATCAGCTGTGAATGTTTAAATACCTCGGTCTACATAACAAGGCCTTGGCTTGCATTCGAGTGCTCGCCGTTGTTATTACTTAGTTGGCAAGTATTATTAACACTAACTTTTTTAGGGCCTAGAGCCAGCTGATCAGGTCACATGTAGTGATTCGTTTAACGAAAACTTACCTTTTTGTTACGGCTGTGTATTGCCGAGTGAGTTTAGGGACAAAGCCGCTGGCTAGCTAAGAATGTATTTGGCTAACCAGTAAGCTAAAAATGTCTTGACGGTTTGAATAAAAGCGCTAATGTATTACATTACAAGTGGATGTAGTTAGTAAAGCAATGTCAAATTAAAAAAAAAAAACAAGCATCAGTTGATGGCTATGGTGCTGCGGATATCTTTAAAAATGAATTTCCTGTTAGTATCCAACGCAGCATATGGGTAGCTAGTTGTTCTAGCTAACTAGCCATTCTTCGATAGAAAACACAAATTAGCTACGATTATTAACTACCTAGATCGTATACTGCCTAGATATAGAGGTGTACATGTTAGACCGTGTTGTAGTTAACGCACAAAAACATAACCCGATTGCCTAGATGTGTGAACTAAGTCTAACCTCTGAGTTGGGTTCTTGGCTAGCTGTGCTGTTTCCAAACTGGCATCTTATTAGTCAGCAGATTTTGAAGCTGGCTTAAAGTGTCAGTTTGCTGGCACTGGCGAATCAGAATGAATTTTACTGCCTGGACTTCATCTACACGCTCCTGGCAAGCAAAACCTGCATCCCTCTGACCTGATTTGCTAATCTGTTCAGCCTGGTCAGATATTAAGACACTTAAAAAAACATGTTTTTACCTATTTATTTGACCTGTGTGCACTCTGATCGTTTAATCACCAATGTAAAAACGTGTGATTATTCGGTATTTGCATCTCTTTGACATCAGTGTGCCGGGTATTGCCCAGGCGTGAGATCGTGTCAGCAACGAAGGCAATCGAGGTGTTTTAACATCGATGTAAATTCATTCTAGTCTAAATCAGACATTCGGTACGTTACTGACTAGCAAGAACACACTGGTGAGCTCCTATAGATAGAACATTACACCAGTATGTCCTTTTAAGAGTTTGCCACAAGATGCAAAACACCTGGTGAACCTCAAGAACATAAAAACCAGGCTGCAGTCTGCTTAAAAATGTACATAATAGCCTGTAAAATTCTGGGACGACCTGAACCCTATTGAACATGCATGCATGCATTTCACTGTCTGAAGACAAAGCAATTAAAAGGTGGCATGAGATACTTTGAGAAGGCGTTCGGTCTAGACGTTCATCAAAAGAGATGCTAATTGATTCGACGTCCTTCTGCTTACGATTGCAAAGTAGTAAGCGTCACAGTAAGGGTTTTAATTCTTCCAGCTCTCTGTCATTAGCAGCTGTGTGTATAAGTGTTTATGTTTGAGAACTAAGTTCTTGAGAGAATCATCTTTTGAGGAAAATATGTGAAGAGGTTTTTGTTGTCTGATTCTCTGGTGTCTGGACTGTTTAAAATGTGCAAGACATTTGTGGGATTTGGCAAATACTCTGTTCTATAGAGACAATAATGTGAAATGTTGGATCAGTCATGTTCAGGTGATCCAACAGCAGCTGTCTTGCCCCAGTCCCATGTCCAATTAAGTAGGCTAAAAGCCACAAAAAACGGGGGAAACAAAGAGTCTGGCTAGTGTTTTTATATGTTGTTAGTGCTCTAGTGTTTACTATTATAGTATTGGTGCTGCACTGTACTGTATTTTGCTTAGTTTTTCAGTATTTCCATGTCTACTTGTATTCCTGTTTTTGGAAAGATCTAGCATTTGTTTAAGTCAGTTGTCACCAACCCTCTGCCTTGAGCTCTACCTTCCTGCAGGTTTCATCTCCAACCAAAATCCAACAAATCAGAACTTCTTTAAGGCAATGGTTAGATGGTCGGGTGGGCACAATTATGGTTGTAGCTGCAGTCTTCAGGAAGGTAGATCTCCAGGAACAGGGTTGGTGACCATTGGGTAAAGTTAATTAATATGCGTAGTAAAATAGTTCCTACCAACAGCCAGACCAGGCCCTCGGTTCACGTGTATAGTGCAGCTGGTGGTGGGATGTGGGAAAGTGTAGCACATGCCCCAGCACTGAGGTGCAGCAGGCTTCATTTCAATAGGGAGTAGAATTGCCACATTCACAAAATACTTTGTTTCCATCAGTCATCTTATAATAATGCGCATGAGAATACAACCCCAAGATATTTTTTTTTTTTTTTTTTTACGTAATTATTATTTACATAATTATTTACAACCGAGCAGTTAAGGGCTTTGCTCAGGGGCCCAGCAGTGGCGGTGTAATTTCAAATACACATCATAAGCAAGCTTATATATGACTATCACCACTGCACCTGAAAGAAGTATGGCTAAAGACATGCTTCCAAATTGTTGGTATGATTTTGCAGAGCTGGCATCGTAACAGAATCCTTTCCCTTTTAACTGTTTTAAAGCCAGATAGCCCATCATGATGATAGACACCCGGAGCCCTGGGGAAATTGAGTAAACTCGCTCCACAAACCTGCACAACCTTAACTAGTGCACTAGAATTAGCTAGCTAGATTCTTGTTATTGGCTTTGTATTCAGGAATAGTCAAATTGATGTGTACAATAACATTTTTATTGTCATAATACTTCTGTAATACTTGGGAGACCTCAATAATAGCAACAGATAATTTATTTTAGGGCTGCAAAACTAATCCACAAAATAGAGACATCACTGCCGTGGTGCATTACATCACTTGATTTAGACTAAAAATGCATTTGATGGAAATGGCGGCGCACATAACAGCACCCTAAAGTATTGGAGCTGTCTCTACATTATGCTACACTGTTGGCTTAATGACATTGTGTTTTCATGTGAGTAATATTTTGATTTGTAATAATTTGTTTGTGGGAATGTGGGAAAGCGGTGCAAGCACAATGTACTGGTTTGACTCATGCTTATTAACTGCTGATTTGCACTACCATATCTGGCTTTTCTAGCTGTTTTGCACATTTATGGCCATCATTAATCATTCATGCTCTATCAGAAAACATTATCCCGACCTACTCTGGCCAAGTAGTAGTTTGTATGACCACTGGATGGGTTAAAAATGAACATGGTCTCAAATGAATGATTAGTTTATGAGACAAAAGTTTTCTCGTTTCAAAATATCATGAAGCATATAGTGGGTATAAAAGTCTACACACCCCTGTTAAAATGGCACGTTTTTGTGATTAAAATTTTTTAAACCAAGATAAATGTCAGAATATTTCCTACCCTCAATGTGAAGTTACAACGTATAATAAAAATTAAGGGGGAAAAACGAACATTTGTAGGCAAAATAAGTGTTACATTGACCTTGTTGTGTAAGAGTGCACAACCTTTTATAACTTGGGACATGGCTGTGTTCAGAATGAACCAATCACATTCAATCTTGTGTTCAAGAGTAATTATCATACAGCTGACATCAATTCAATTGTTCTGATTAACCCCAAATAAAGACCAGCTGTTTCGGTAGGATTTTCTTGACATCATCTTGGATTCATCTGACTGTTGAAGCCATGGTCTGCAAAGAGCTGACAAAGCCTGTACAGGATCTTACTGTCGAAAGGAATCGATTAGGAGATGGGTACACACATTTTCAAAATGTTATATGTAGAGTAAAGACAATGGAGCACCACAGTGACATGACCAAGAAAAGGACGTCCCTCCAAAATTTACAAGACAAAAACTTACCAGGGAGGCCAAGAGACCAGCAACAACATTAAAGGAGCTGCAGGAATGTCTGACAAGTACCGATTACTCTCTGAATTTCAATTTGGGAAAATATTGCCCAGTTAGGATATGCCATGCTGATAGACTCTTACCAAAAACGACTGAGCGGTGTAATGAAATAAAAAGGCGCTTCGACAAAGTATTAGTTTAGGGGTGTGCACACTTTTGCAACTAGGTTATTGTCGGTGCTTTAGCCCCCCCCCAATCCCCCTAAAAACTCAGATTTTCACTTTATTTGTATATTACTTTTTCTCATTAAAGATGGGAAAAGATCTGACATGATTTATCTTTGTGTCATTTTATTGCTTCACAGAAACCTGCCATTTTAACAGGGGTGTATATACTTTTATGTCCATTGTATGCGATGACAAGCAAAATGAATTTAGCACTGGAGTGTTTCAGTTAGTGAGACAGCCAGTGGATATTGGACTTGACATAATATTAGTTGTATAAAAGTGTCTGAAACCAGGAATGCTGTCACCTTAGGTTAGTTTGGAAGTCTCATTTGGTCTCCATATGCACTTGATAATATTCTAATGTTGTGACAGATAATACCAGTCATTTTGTATGGCAGTTAGTGACTTATTTAATTAAGCCTTAAGAATTCAGTAGTAGTGGTAGTTTAAATAAAAAATATTTTAGCATTTAATTAGTATTTTGACATAAAATCCAAGGAATTGAATAGTCAGTGGAAAAAAATCAGCAGTAAATTAATCGATTATCAAAATAATTGATAATCTTATGTACTTGTGTTTTTCCGCCCCTGTCAGGCATCCTATAATAGTGCTCATAATGTGTTTTGGGATACAGCCCTGAGGGGAGCATTATAAACGTTCCAGAACTCAGAAAGTTCTCCTTTATTTAGGTACCTCATGCTGGAAAAAAATGCATTGAATGAATGAATTAAATAACTAAAAAAAGTAGCAAGGACGATAATAGAAATGTTGGTAATACAGTGGTTTATAGATGTTGTATGAATAAGTATGATTTTGTAGTTTTAAGATGTCTTCACCTGTTCTCAGAGCAAGGTGAGTAATCAAGAACATGAGGTGCTATAATTTTCACAGTGGGTATTATGGTAAATATAACTGTAATATACTAGTGTTTACTTATATTTGCTTAGTAAATCTTTAGATTGTCTAGTTTGGAAATTTAATATATAGATATTGATCATTTAAGTAATGGACATATTATATTATGCATGTGGGCAGAAGCCTTTCAAATTAAAGAAAGAAAGAATGAATGCCAAAGACAAAAACAAGAGCAAATGAACCGTTTAAGTAAGAGTTTTTCACCCAATTCTTAAAAGAATAAAAGTATAAGACTTTGATATAATGCATTTTGAGCCCTATTTTAATTCTGTATTTAGAGCACCAAATACGATCTTGAACTTTTGTTAGTTAAGCTGTTGTTATTTAATGCGTTTTATTTTTTCTTTCTTTCTTACTTTAGGATCCCAGCTGAATGCACAGCTGGAGGGCTGGTTATCTCAAGCACAATCTACATTAGGACCTGCTAGAGCCATTATTGCACCGTATGTGACTGTATAAGTTTATAAATGAAGAGCATTGTAAATAATAATTTGCAGACTTCTGATTTCTTATTTATTATGTCCTGCATTCATTCTGCTAAGTTGGTTTTGCTTTGGTTTTCTAACGCAACTTTTTTAGTCGCTTTACACTGAACATGGTAACCAATTACAAACAGGTTAATGTAGATATAAATTAGTGCTGAATTCTTACTGAAGAGCCTTAAGCCTCACCATCTATTTCTGCAGACATGCTGGTTATACGTATTGCGGCGCTTGCGCAGCACATGCCTACAAGCAAGTGGACCCTTCTGTTACGTGAGTTTAAATGACTATGTAGTGCAATATTGAGGTGAAGTTTGAATCGTTTGAGAATAATGTTAGAATAATTGACAGCATTCTTGTTTGGTAGCCGGAGGGTATTTATTCTTGGACCTTCCCACCATGTGCCCCTGTCTCGATGTGCTCTCTCCCCTGCTGAGGTCTACAGAACGCCACTGTATGACCTGAGGATCGATCAGAAGGGTAAAGCTCTGTTCATTAGTTTTTGTTAGAATGTTATATTATTCTAAATGAATGCACATGCAATTGTGTGCATTCATTTAGAGTCCTATTAGGATCTGAGAGCCAGGTTTCCTTATTTAGCAGAGCTATGCTTGTCACAACACCCTCCCTGAATACTGTGTTTTTAACTAGGTATTCTCAAACTAGGCAACTAACCATCTATTTCAACCTGTACTTCATGAATAACAACCTATAGCATCACATATATGGATTGGTGCCTCAAAAAAAACTACGTTACAGCTGCGCCTGCACCACACACCAACAATTTATTTGTATTTCCCCCCCTTTTAGTGTATGCTGATCTCTGGAAAACAGGCATGTTTGAGAGGATGACTTTGCAAACAGATGAGGATGAGCACAGCATTGAGATGCACCTGCCTTACACTGCCAAAGCAATGGAAAGGTAGTAATCACATGGCTTGCGATCATGAACCACCATAGCTCATGAGTACATCAAACAAGGTCCCAAAACATCATGTTTAATAATGCAGTAATGTATACTACATTGTTGTATATGTAATGCCATCATGAAAAGTACAGTGCATGCAACGCACATCAAATAGTAGATATACTGCGTCCATTATTATCTCTTGCTCATTTCAGAGATTAATGGCAATCATTGACTATGTTTACATGGACAGCAATAATCTAATTATCGACCTTATTCTGAGTAAGGTAATATTCTGATTAAAGTGTTTACATGAGCTGCTTTTAGAATATTCCTTTCATGTTCCCGTTTTACATGTTACAGAACATAGATCGATTAACGGCACACGTCATTACGTCACCGCGCCTCGACGTTCCCTCCAGAGTTTCATGTATCGCCATACGTCGTTATGGTACCGTATACAGTTTTGGGTGTTTTTATTTTAAATTTTTACGAAAGCTTCAAGTGCAGTTAATTATTTGTCATGCTATACATGCAAATAGACGACTGCTTGAAGCCATGGTCTGCGTCCCAAACCGCGTACTTACCTACTATATAGTAGCTCAGATACATGTATATCTCCTACTATATAGTAGGTAAGTACGCGATTTCGGACGCAGCCGTGCTCTCTTGTTTGCCGTGTGTGTACGTGTCCTGTCACAAAATGCGGTGAAAACTCCCACACGATGTTAATAGTGTGATTAAGGTGTGAACATGTCTGTAATACACGTCGATAATGCGATTAAAACAGGAATACTCCACACGTCTTAATTCCATTTGTGTTTACTTCGAATATGACTTTAATCGGATTAAGGAAATAAAAGGTTGCTGTTTACATGGTAGTTTCTTAATCAGAGTATTGTCTTAATCGGGTTAACATTGGATTATTGTTGTCTATGTAAATGTACGGACTGTTTACCAGTTTTGGCAGGTTTTTTTTTTTTTTTTTTTTTTTTTTTTAAACTCTAAAAATTATTTTACCATACTGTTTCCTGAAGATACGGAAGTCAGTTTTAGTGCTGGAGTCAGGTCCATGTTAGAATAGGACTTCATATACATTATTCAGAAACGTAAACATTTTGAGAAACACTTGTATGGGGAAAAACCCCGTGTTACAATGTCTGAACCTTATAAAATGTTAAACTGTTATGCCTAGATGAATAAAAGAGTACATAGGATTATACACTCTATATCCTTTCTGGCGGCGTGAAAAAATCTGGACATTTGCATTTGACCCATCTTATCAACAAGGCATTTCCACTCACAGAACTATCACTCAAGATTAAAACAAAAAAAAAAGGCTTGAAATATTTTACTTTGTGTAATGAATCTAGAATATATGAATGTTCCACTTTTTGAATTAAATTACAGAAAAAATGAACTTTTCCATGATATTCAAACTTTTTGAGATGCACCTGTATATTCCATATAAATTAGACATGTATTAATTAATAGTAATGGTTGTTTTCCTTCTAAATCACAGCTGCAAAGATGAGTTCAGCATTGTTCCTGTGCTGGTGGGAGCTCTGAGTGAATCTAAAGAGCAGGAATATGGCAAGCTGCTCAGCAAATACCTTGCTGATCCCTCCAACCTTTTTATTATTTCATCAGATTTTTGCCACTGGGGTGGGTTCTCTCTCTCTCTCTCTCTCTCCCCCTCTCTCTCTCTCTCTCTCTCTCTCTCTCTCTCTCTCTCTCTCTCTCTCTCTCTCTCTCTCTCTCTCTCTCTCCCCCTCTCTCTCTCTCTCTCTCTCTCTCTCTCTCTCTCTCTCTCTCTCTCTCTCACTCACACACATACACACAACCCTTCTGAATTTAGTTTAGTATAATTTGAGTTCACTAAGTACTAATTTTGGCAGAAAAGTTAGGAAGCTTGCATGACCTAGATGTGTGTTTTGTTAAAATTTAGATATGAAAAATGGGTCTGTTAATTCCCAGGGACTGATCCTGACTTTATAACGCCTGTTGCTTTTGCTTTCTCAGCAAAAGTCCGTTGTGTTTGCACCTATTTTGGTTTATTGTAAACAAAACAAGATGCACATGCATTGTTGTTGCACAAAGACCTGACAAGAATCTATGAAGAATATTTGGAATTTAGGAATCAGATTGACATTAGCTAAAATATTATCCACTAATTATTATGGAATACCACCAAGACTGCGAGTGCTGTTCTTCTAAACTAACACTTTCAAATGGTGTAACTTTAGAAGATCCTTATTGCTTGGTGCCCTGTTAGTGGTTAAATGATCTTAAGCGGTGGTCTAGCCTGCAATAGCTGGACACACATACACATCTCATAGAAACTCTGAGTGTTTATACTAGAGAGAAATAAAGCCATACAAGTTTCTTGATACTTACTTGAGAGCGATTGCTGAGGGCCTGATATTTTCAGGCATGTTTGATTTTCTTCATGTTGTGTAGTGTAAAACCCTCTCCGACTGATAGCAATATCATAGCTGAGAAACGGCAAATGAGAGTCTTCAAAGAAATCAAATTCATCAATTCCTGAGTCCAGTTTCTCATCCACCTATTTGTGTGAGAGGGCATGGGCAAAGTGTAAACATAATATTGCTTCTATAAGAATTTTTAGCATGTCATACTCAACTGGTTGTTAGGAACAGAAGAAATGAAAATAAAAATGTTGTGATTCCTGGGTGCTTTCAGTTTAAAGAAAACTACATTTCTTTTCAATTTACCTTCAAGTCTTTTTGCAGATCAGACAGTCCTCACTGCTTGCGTCTCCCCCACAAATATTTTTTCTCGTTTCCATACAAAATAGTGACAAAATCACATGGTTTATTTGTGAGAGAGTGGGATTTGAGGTTCTGGCTTACTTTGGCAGTGAGCACTCCAGGTGAAAGACTGTCATCCACCAAACCACAGATTGCAAATGATTAAAGTCGTGTAATGTGAAGGGATCAGAAATTCTGAGACTGAAAGTTGTGTAGTGTGCCTTAAACCTGTACTTGGATTCCTCTATGAGCCAAATATGTCTTCACAAAAATGCATTTGGCTTTTTTTTTTTTTTTTTTTTTTTTTTAAATCCACTGTTTTCATTTGCTGGTAATTTCCTTTACTGTAACTTAATTGATTTCAATTCTATTATGGAAACCAAGACAGCTCAAACTATTAAGTGTTTAATCCAGGCATTTCTTTACTATTGCAACTCTCCTCCTTCATTAAAATTATACTCAAAACCTGATAATATATTCATAGACATATATTCATCTGCCTCATGCACCCGTTATAAATCCATTTATCAGTGTTTCATGGATGAAGGCTTTTAACACTCTAAATGTGCTTTGGTTAAGTCAGTATACTCAAAGTTGATTAACCTTGATCACAGGACTAGAAATGTCAACAGTTTACATTGAAGGTTAGGGTTTTTTTTTTTTTTTTAAAAATCGCTTTCTGGAATACTCCCCCAGGTGCTGCTATTGGAAACGAGCCATAATCTCTGCAACACTATGGAACAAACTTGGTAGTTGTTATTGGTACCAAGAACTTTGCTGTTATTCTGCCACATGGTAAATGCAACACCAGTACAGTAGTTAAGGTCATGTATCAGCAATGCTTAACACCACCTTCTGACCATGCATTGGAGACCACACCTTGGCCATAGACATGGATTTTCAGTCTTGTTTGTTGGCCAGAGCATGGTAAATGGCATATGTTTCTGGCCCTTTGCCCTGATGATACCCAAGTACCACTGGTATTTAAACCCTAGGTAGCAGTATTTCTACCAGGAAGAGAGGCCAGCAGAGAAGTTTTTATTCTATATTGTTAAAGAATGACCCCTATATTGGACCATGATCTGACAATATAAGCTGTAGCATAAATGGGCCTAAATCTCTGTAATACCTTTGGGGAGTTTTTGGGCACCAAATTAGATCCGTTAACAAACATATGGCACTTGTCCTATACATCAACAAAATATCAAAAAAACAAACTAAGCTGTCATTGCTATGGTTGTTGGAACAATATCCTATAAGCTACCAATTACACAATCTAGCTATAAAGTTGTTCGGTAAAAGGGGATTACTAACATGCCTCTCTTAGGCAAAACCTAAGCACTTGGTGTAATCTAAGGATGTATTACTAACTATCCTACTTCGATAAGTGGATCCTTTTATTAACAGCATGGTTGTAAATGCTATTATTTTAACTAAGATTCCATGGTTAGAAAGTTTTGAAAAGTTATACATGATATTCTCTATGATTCTCTAGGCCTAGCCTAGTTACCATATAATCACTCTGGTGATGTGTGCATCTGTGACAGATGGGAGTTGACCAAGGTACAACATTCCTAGGCTGTACTGCACCCATAACCCCAGCTGGCCCAACTTACTAGCTATATTCCCACATCATTGTGCATGGTTAACACGGATCTTGGACAGTGACAGCTGTATTTCAGGCCCAGAATTTTGTGTTGTGTGATGCCTGTAGGCCATACAAAATCGAATTATTATACACACTCCCGAAGAGGGCACTCATTAAGCTTGTGGTCTGTCAGTGTATGCGCCTGCTGCTAGTAATTAGTAATTTGTAATGATACGAATGTAAAGTTTGTGTGTAGTATAATAATAATAATATGACAGCAAGGTTAAATGCTCAAATCTGTTCAGAAGTTTAGAAGGTATGCATTATTTTTGTATAACAGCATGGGTAGTTCCAGCTGTAACATGAATATGTTAATATTAATGTTCTAATATGTTATGTCTATAGTAACTGCTTATACACATGCAATTGATCAGCAGTGATGAGTTTATGTTTTCAGGTTTCCTGGTAAAATGACAAACAAGAGAGAGAGAGACACTCTGACTGTTTATTTCAGCTATAACATAAGTGAGAACAGGAACTCACTTGTCTCTCGGATATTCCACAACATTAAATCTAAATAAAAGCCGTTAATACTCACAGCGTTGTACACGAAATTAAACATTGTAATTGCTGGCAAATCATTATGGTATAAGCACCATAAACACACTCCAAACTGTGCCGTTATACAAAAATAATGAACATCACGATTGTAAATTGGAAGTTAATTAGTAGATTTGCCTCTTGGGGTAACAATGAGAGAACCTATAATAAGTGTGAACAGTTTAAACAGATTATAATCGAGTCTTGTCAGAATTTCTCAACATTTTTGCCATCTTTTCAGGTCAACGGTTCCGTTACACATACTATGATGAAAATCAGGGCGAAATCTATAGATCCATTGAGCATCTGGACAAGATGGTAAACCTATTTCTATTTGTATTAAGTCATTGTTTTGGAATTTACACACCGGGTAATAGAAGTTTGGACGATTTCTATTATTAAAAACTAATTTAGCTTGATTAAAGAATGTGAGAATCCATGGGTTTATTTTTGTTATTAATTTGTCATTAAATGCATATCTAATTTTTTTTTACTTTTTGAAGAAGCCTGTAACAAAAAGTTTAGTGTTAACGTGAACATTTTATTCTCTTTAGGGTATGGGAATTATAGAACAGCTGGACCCTGTCTCCTTCAGTAACTACTTGAGAAAATATCACAATACTATTTGTGGTCGCCACCCCATTGGAGTTCTACTAAATGCAAGTTGCTTTTCCTCTTTTTATAGTATAGTAGAGTATAGGACTAAATTCAAAATGAGACTGTAGCCTTGAGTAACATTGTGCAAATTAAGCTGTATATTAAAGTGTGTGTATGTGTGAAATATACATACACAGTACTGTTATAGATTTTTATTTTATCATTTCTACATTATTGAGTCAGTAGAAAAACATTTTAGATTCCCAAACATTAGTTTTCCAGCACAAAATGTTACAGAAAAATATTTGCATGTCATTAAAGAAAGCAGTGTATTATGTAAGAGACACTTTTCAGACAAAAGACATAATGAAGGCTGCTGGGTTTTGCTGCAAAAATATGAAGCAAGTGCAACAGTCAAACTCTCCAGAAGAACTGTGACTGGCTCTGGAAGATGGTCAACAAAACTTACAGCTCATTTCCTTATGAAACTGCAGAAAGTGTGCACGAGACTACAATTTTTTTATTTAAAGAGAAGGTTGTCAAACTAAATATTGACTGTTTCATTTATTACTGTTTATTACTTTTGTTTATTAAGATCAATTCAATGTGATTTTTGCTCATCTCATGATGTACCTGTGTGTG
>JANDJT010000168.1:4612662-4629994 GCA_024331685.1 Stegophilus panzeri
CCACTAATATTGGCACTCTTGGTAAATATGAGCAAAGAAGGCTGTGAAAAATTGTCTTTATTGTTTAACCTTTTGATATTTTGTTCCAAAAATTCACAAAAATACTCTGCTCTCATGGATATCAAACAATTGCAAACACAACACAGGTTTATCCAAAATAAATAACTTTGTTAAATATGTGTGCAACCGTTGAAAAAAAAACAACAACACTTTCTTGAATAGAAAAAAAGAGAAAGAAATAGTTGACATGCTTTTAAATATGCTTTTTAAATGACTCATGAGTTTTGGTAACAGGACTGAGAAAAATGCAACCATCTTCCGATTAGAAACTTAAAAAAAAAAAAAAAATGAAATAAGGTTACCTGAGATTGACTGATACACATTGTTAAATATATGTATTAGATTCAGATTTTAAAAATTAAGAAAAAGATTTTAAAAATTAAGTTTAATTGGTAGAGTTACAACAAGCAAATGGCACTTTAAAATTGGACAACCAAACAAACATAAGGTATTCCATACATTTTCTTATTGGTACATTTTCTTTTCTATATTCTTTTTTTATTTTATTTGTTATTTCACAGTTCTTTTCTGCATTTCAACAACTGATTTGTTCAGTTCTGGCAAGCCAAATTCAAAATAAAATCCCATATAGAGGCCATACCACAAGATGAAAACCACTCATCAACAGTAAGAATCAGAAAGTCAGATTGGAATTTGGAATGAAATACAGAGATGAGCCAATCTTAACTTCTACCAAAGTGATGGAACGTCCAAGGTGTAAAGAAAGAAAGGATCTGCTCATGATCCAAAACAAACAAACTCATCTGTGAAACATGGTGGAGGTAGTGTCATGGCTTGGGCTTTCATATCTGCTTCTGGAACAGGCTCACTAATCTTTATTGATGATGTAACCCATGATGGTAGCAGTAGAATCAATTCAGAAGTTTACTGGAACATTTTGTCTGCCAATTAACACAGAAATGCATCCAAATTAATCAGAATGAACTTTATCATGCAGCAAGACAATGACCCAAAACACACTGCCAACTCAACAAAGGACTTTATCGGGGGGAAAGTGGAAGGTTTTAGACTGGCCAAGTCAATCACCAGACCTTAACTCAATTGAACATGTATTTCACCTCCTGAAGAGGAGACTGACAGGAGAAACCCTCTGAAACAAATAACAACTGAAAGAGGCTGCGGTAAAAGCCTGGAAAAGCATCACAAAAGAAGAAACCAAAAACTTGGTGATGTTAATGAGTCACAGACTTGACGCACTTATTGCAAGCGAGGGATATGTAACCAAATATTATGTGTTACTTAATTAAATTTACTTCAAGCCTTATCCGTTCCTATACTTTTGCTCACCTAAAAATTGTATGGTCTGATACAAAAGGTCTATGTTTTATGTTGTTTAGCACAACTAGATGTAAATACCAGGAAATAAAAGCTAAAATCCTAAACTCTCAACGCATATCCATCTTTTGAGCTCAAACCCAAATGCCTTTGGTGTATAGCACAAACAAAGGAATTGGCCTTGCCTTTCCAATAGTTTTGGCGAGGACTGTAATTCTTTTCTTAATACACAAATATTGTTTTATTTTGGAGCTCAGTAAGGCAGTGTTTAATTCAGGATACTGGAACAAACCACTGATGAAGAAAAACAAATACAGCATATAAATGTACATGATATAAATAATCTCCTAATTATATCTATGTTAATGTGCTTGGTCCCGCAATTAATCTACACTACTAAAACACAATATAAAATAACTTTTATTTACTCATTTATTATAAGACTTTGTATGTGCAATTGTGTGTGCGCATGTGCATTTTCTTGTTGTTGGGTTTTTTTTTTTTTTTTAGCATTTATTAAAAATACTGAAAGAGTCAAAGGGATTTTTTTCGGTGCTGAGATTAGGGCTAGACTCAGGAGTAACTATAGCATTAATTAGCTGCATTAATAATTATGTCAATGGAAAGTCCTCAAAAGGATAGTAAGAGAAAAGTGTGTGTGTCTATATGAGTGTGCATGAGAGGGGAATGGGCAGCTTGTATTGCGGTAACACACCTTGCCATTGTAATGTAAAACTATCAAGTGGAGGGAGAAAAGGGTCATTAGTGCATGGAAATACACCCTGTTCTTTTAGTAATTAACCGCAAACAGGGGTGCAAAAAGTACTGAGAAATTATACTTATACTGCATTTGACTAGAGGTTGTAACCCATTATTCCTGACGTCCGACCAAGAACAGTCAAAGAAAAAGCCCTCAACTTGGAATTCCAACTCGTAAACTTGTGGTCTTCTCAACTCTGAGTTCCTTCCAAGTTCAGCAGGTAACATCCGATCAATATGGCTGAACATAGCATCAGCAGTAAACAACGTATCAATTCTTACTTTTAAATGAGTTCTTCTGTACGTATATACAACTATTTGTTTTTAGATAAATCAACATACAGGCACATTCGCTTGTTGAATATATAACATTGACTATACAGTTAGCTGTTTTGAGGAGGAAAATATACATCACTCATCACAGTTATCTGGCTAGCTTATTGCTAACAAAAGAGTTTTCTTCTACTTTGTAGCTTGAATGTACAGTCAATAATGTTGTCATTCCAAGCACTGACTTCCCACTTCCATGGCAAGTTGAATGCAGTGTTAAGTGAAATTTTAGTCAATGTGTTAAAATCTTACACAGGTAAAAGTGGAAGAATCCAGCCATATATAAATATACTCCGGTGAAAGTTTAATGAATGAATGAATGAATGAATGAATGAACAAATAAATAAATAAATAAAGGTTAAATTTAATTGTACTCCTTTTCTGATGGAAATAAGTTAATGTCATTGTTTTAGTGCAACTTGTATTACTTATCTAAAACTATTAGAAGATTTTGTTTTAAAGCAGTCATCCTGTTTTACCAGAAACATCATTCAATCTCTGTATGTTTGCTGGTGTTATGCATGATTAATGCAAAGTAGTTTGATAATGAATTAATCAGAAGTAAAATATCATGCAAACAACCAATATTTACTATTAGCTACAATTTGGCATAGGCAATTTATGATAGTTACTGGAATCAATGCTAGTCTAACCTGGCAAATAAATAAATAAATAAATTTAGGCCAATTTAGTTAAATACAACCAGTTAATGCTATGTTAGTAAACCTAACCTTACCTTACTTATGCTTTTTCAAATTAGATGGAGCTCATGCCTTCTCAAGAGGCAAAAGTCCTCCCTATATATATGATGTGATGTGACCTGAAGTGACATGACCTGACATCAAATCACATCACATCACATCACGTGTTTTAGGTGGGCCTTTGCTTACTCCAGCATATTGAAGCTTTTTTACTGAGGTAAGACCAGGCATTCTTATCTTCAAGTTTGGCACCATCCAGTGGCTTCTACATTTTCAAACACACTCAGATAACTATAGCTTAACCAAACTGTATAACATGAGGACTTCACGGCAGATGAATGATTCATGATTGTTTTTTTTCCTGCATTGATGAACTTGATTGGATGCTAAACTGAATCCACTGAACTGATATAAAGTGTACAGTTATCGGCTGTATAACAGAAATAGAGACCTTTGTGACTTGTATTGACTACTTTGAATGAAAATACAAATTTTAGGAGTACAAAATGTTCTCCTCCACCACCCCCCGGAAAGTAATTACAATTATTCCATTTCAATAATACTCAAGTAAAGTATAAATACGCCAAGAATAATAACTACTTAAGTATTTTCCAATGTGCCAAAATGTATAGACGTGATAACGTGTCTCATACGCCTTAATCACGATTCAAAGTTTTGGCTTTCCACAAAGGCGCCGTCCCCGCCTTGCGAATACAGGAATCCAAGCGCGCATGCCGCTGCTGCGTGTTCTGTACAGCGGGGTGCGGTGCGGTGCGGTGTGGTGCGGCGGGGCGGGGCATTACTGGGGAGAAGAAATGTCTGTGAACGTGTAGCCAATAGAATTAGACTTTGATTTCACGGGGTATCGGGTCAACCAACGGACAACTTGTCATAGAATATCGTTCGGTACAGTCGCATGCGGAACGTTTTCTTAGGCTAAATGACACTATCATTAAAATGCCTAGAAGTGAATCAAGGAGAGCAACCACAATCGCCGGATTTGTGATCTGTCAGCAGTTTCTAAATGAAGACTTGGCTCCAGGGTTATGACGTCTAGCTCGGGGAAGATGAGCCTGCCTCTGGATGCATGTAACGGGACCGCTGCAGATTTCTCCAGCGTAGAAGACGAGCTTTATGATTATCAAATGCACACCAGAATGTGCAAGAAAATAGCGCAGCTTACAAAGGTAGGACAAAGGCAATAAGAGTCAAAAGCACGGTGCTGAATCGTGCCACTATGTATATCATAGGCGCCGCTTATCAATAATCTATTCATCTTTGCATTTAAAACGCTTTGATTGCAAAATAATTAGGTGTAATATATGACCTGGTCTTATGCAGAGATTCACATGTAAGTACAATACATACTTTAGCGTCTAAATAGACGTTTCTCCATGTGGAAGGTATCATCATGATGCACCAATATCTGTCCTCATACAGACATTGCTGCACGCGGTCTAAAAGCTCTTTAACTCATCAAAAATGTATGAATTAATGAATAAAAAGATAAAAAATGAAATAAAAAATAAACTTCTTTGTTTGTAACTTTTAATCATTATGAAACGTGACTAATACAATTCAGGCAAATTACATTTTAATGTTGAATTGACAATGATATATATATATGTGTGTGTGTGTGTGTGTGTGTGTGTGTGTGTGTGAGTGCGTGTGTGTGTGTGTGTGTGTGTGTGTGTAAACAATAATTTAAAAAAAAACACTATATAGAAACCCTCATAGAATGTGCAATGGTTTAAATGGTTATAATGGGAATTGTATTGGTTTTAATGGAAACTGTAATGGTCCCTGTGGGTCTCTACTGGTAATTTGTTGCCTTCTATTGGTGGCATGTTATGTCTAGTGAATACCATTAAGGACATATAATGGTAATGGTTTTAATGATTAACTGATGCTTTGTAATGGTATTCGTAGTGGAAACTATTGGAATTTCTGTAATGGTTTCTATTGTTTTGGGGTTTTTTAAGCAGAGAGGGTAAAAAAGTTGAAAGTGTAAAAGTTTTAAGGAAGTGAGAAAACACTGTTGACTCATACATACTGTAACTGTTTGAAGGGAAAACACTAGCAAGTTATTCTATAAAAACATGTCTCAGTAATGAATAATAATAATAATCTTATTTAAAGTGTGAGAAAGTTTTCTCCTGGAGAACGTTGAAGGTTACGTGGCAGTCTTTATATGCAGAGTTTTTGCATTTGATTGTGCATTTATATCTTAAATTCGACGAATATTCGAAGTACGGATTTGTATTTGACAGCCCTGGAGCAGACGAGAGGACAGAAGCAGTGCGAATGGCTAAAATGTTGGTGTGTCAGGAATCCGCACCTCGTGCCGGGTGTGCAGAAGCCCTCAGCGTGCTGCATGTGTTTTTGTTTTGAGTCATGTCTTATCTCCACCCACGTCCTGTCATTGGTTGTCTCCCTCATGTGTCAGACATATTTTCAGTTTGTCTTTAATTAGTTTGTATGTTTAAACCCTCGTCTCTGTTCAGTGCTTAATCATGTTCAGTGTTTTGCCACCTGACTTTTCAGAGCCTTTAGTTTCATGTTGTTATCCTTGATGTTATTGATCTAGTTCCGTATATTGGATTATCCCTGCTTTTGCTGTTCGCTTGACCTGTGCCTGTGTTCTCTTTACTGATTTTGATTCACAGTTTGGATTTGTCTGCCTACCTCACAAATAAAATGCTTAAACTGCATTTTTATCGGTCTCTACTCGCTGAACACGACATGATGACATTCATTCTTATCTGAACAAACACGCACTGGCAATGGGCAATATCGAGGTCAACAAAAATGATCGAGGCCATGTCCATATATTGTACGATAAGTCAATAAAGTAAGTATCGTGACAGGCCTCAATAGGCCTGTAAGTATTAACCACTGCATACCAGGAACACCCCATAATATCTGCTGTTTTGGAGATGCTCTGACCCTTGACATTCATTCCATGGTGTTCCAAAGTTTTGAGACTGTAGATGAGCTCCTTATGCTTAGGTTTCCTCACTTCATTGCTCTCATATCAACATCTGGAATTGTACACAGACATGCTATTAATGTTATGTCAATTGCTGTTGAATCGTCTTGCCACTGGAAAGTAGAAATTCTTTATTCTGATGGTATGGATGTGCTTGACAAAACAATTGGACAGTCTTAGTATTTCTGGTTTCTTAATATACAGTTCATTACATCTCTTAGAGGAAAGACAATAAACAACTCCTGCACTAATGCACAAGGAGTGATGGGCAATAAAATGATCCATTAGGGCTTGCGATGTTAGTGGCTGTGACAGTACATTTTCACATGTATTTCAACATCTAGAACGACTGCATGCAAGATTACCACATATTCTATTATCCCGATCATTCAATTCTCTCCTGGTAAGCAGGTTTTTTGATGTTTTCGTCCCTTCTATAGGAAATGAGTGGAGGTTACTTATTAAGGGAAGCTATTTAAAGATTGTCCTGGAGGAATTTTAAGCTTTTGAAGATAATTTCCATCACTGTTTTATTAGTGGGATGATCAGTGAGCACCAAAGAAATTGTCTCTGTCCTAGCAGTGGAATGTGTAGAGGTCAGTGTCTTGGTTCTCTCAATAGTGTTAACACAGGTCATGGCACAATCTAAGACGTTCTTAGGGAATCCACAGTTATAAAAAATAATTGCACTTCTCCTTATTTTTCTGGAGAAAGTCTTCATTCTCACTGCAGATGCATTTCATTAAGTCTGATTAGCTGTGAATAACCAATGGAATTTTTGCAGTGCCTGGAATGTGAAAAGTTGTACTTCAAGTAGCAATGAAAGTCTGTCATTGTAATGGATTATGGTTTTCAAAGTGGACTCTGTGACATCACAGATCTGTCTAAAATACTGTGCTCGAGCCAGGGTGAGCAATTCCAGGGCTGGGTGAAATATGGAGAAGGAGGAAATAAAAAACTTGACTCTGCTTGTGCAATGGCGCTCCAATAAACAGCTCTCTTCATGTTGGTTGATCCATTTTAACAACAAATGCAGTCTTCACAGGCAAAAGCCAGGGCTCAAACCAAGAGTAGACAATTAGTAATTGTTTAAACAACCAATCTAACAGGACAGACCTGAGCAATAAGAAACACCGGTCAGTCACATGTTCCAATATTTTTGATCACTTGAAAAATGGGTGGGTTCAAACAAAAGGTGCCATGTTCTGAGTTGTTTAACACATCTAGATGTAGATGACAATAGGTCACGATGAGACCTATTGTCTCATATTCATCTTTTGACGTCCAACACAATTGTCTTCAGTGCATAGCAAAAACAAAAGAATTGACCTTGCTGTTCCAATAATTTTGGAAGGGACTGTAGGCCAAGCTGATGACATCCATTAGGCAGTGGGTCAGCCTCTGGTTAGAAAAGAGAACCTCCTCCTAAGTGTCTTACCAAATAGTCAATAAACAGTTGGTCTGAGGATTGGATGGCTGTCATTCAGTAACATTTCATGTAACACTGTAGAGCATTTACTGTGCACTGCAAGGAATGCTCTCTAGGCTCACACTTATTGAAGGTTGCAAGGTTGTAATAGACTGATTCAACAGCATTTGCAGAACAACATGTACGGTCCAACAAGTCCCAAGTGCTAGGAACTCTAAATACGGTTAATGAGGAGGGAAACTCATCGTAAAGTGGCATGTCACAGTAGGGGCTGGGCATGCAGCCCATCTATAGGCTAAGGTGATGACGTCCATCAAGCAGCGGGTCAGCCTCTGGTTAGACAAGGGAACCCCCAATGTCTTACCACATAGTCAATAAACAGTTGGTCTAAGGATTGTATGGCTATAATTCAGTAACAATTCAAGTAACACTGTAGAGCATTTAATGTGCACTGCAAGGATTTCTCTGTAGGCTCATGCTCATTGAAGGTTGCAAGATTTTAATAGAGTAATTCACTGAACAGTTAGAGAAAACTGACATTATAGTTCAAATCAACAGTTCCAGCAAAGCCCTATTTGGCCAGATCAGAAATCTGATAGGACCTTGAGAATATCAGAATATCAGTGGACTACTGGATAGCTAACCAGTTTTCCATACCTGTAAATGCACCCCACTAGTAGCTGACTGCTCTACTATGTTCTGTGCTCTAAAATCTGAACATGGATAGTTCTCTCTGATTGACATGGCCATTGCCCCTAGGGTCTCCATAACTAGCCTACAATTCATCACCAGACTCTCTGGAGGCAACACCTCCACAAACTGCCTAATCTACCCTCCACTGTAATCCAGTACAGTGATGACACTGTGATTGCCTCAGAATATGAGGAGCAGCATGAACAAGTTGTCTCCCATCTCTTGAACGTTTAGCATCTAAAGTACAAAATGTTAACCTAAAAAAAATCCCAGCTGCACCAGCAGTCAGTTGTCTATTTGGAGCAAAAGAACTTTCAGGGAAGACATGAAATAACACTGAACCACAGTTTGGCAATCGTAAATACACCAACGTCACAGACAAGAGCTTTGATCATTCATAGGCTTGTGCAGTTATGTCAGATCATGGATGAATAGAGTTGAGCAAGCCCTTGAATTAAATATTTAAGGGAATAATCCAGTGGCATGGACAGATGAAGCAGTTCAAGCATTTGAGGGATTAAAAAACTCTTACCTAAGCTCCAGCTATAAGAATGCCAGATATAAGGAAACCTTTTGTCCTCCATGTGACTGATTAAATGGGCTACATGACTGCTATGGTGACACAAGAATGGGGAGCTCAATATAAACCCATGGGATAGTACTGTACACAGCTGGACTGCATTGCTTGTAGTTGGCCCCTTCTTACAAGCAATAAAACTGGCACTTCAAGCTATTTAAGGGGTGATATTTGATCAGACTCAATATTCGATGCCTCCGTGCACATGCCCTTCTAACATTGGGGTGAGCCTCACATGTTACAGCTTCAAGGTGGACAAATGGTCAACAGCTCTGAAAATGCTGTCACTGAGAAGGCCACACCTTCCAATTTCTTTACTTTTCTGTATACAGGTGATTCTATTAATGATGAGCATGTTCAGACACTAGGACATGATCAACATCTTGAAACCACTCCTGTACAGAATCTAGATAAGGTGCTGTTCACTGATTACTCTTCCATGGTGGAAAACGGAGAATGATAGGTCCATGTGCAGTAACAACTTTGATGTCTATTGGGATGGCCAGGGAATGGATGGCTCCTTTTACATCAATCCAGTAGGCAGAACTACAGATACTCATGAAAGCTTGTGGACTGGCTGAAGAACAAACAACTAACTTAGGCTATATGAAAACTATATAAAAGTATGTGGACATCTGAACATCACACTGTTGCAGTTTTTCTTCACTGGAACTAAAGGGTCTATCCCAAACATGTTCCAGCATGACAGTGCCCCTGTGCATGAAGCCAAGTCATGAATCCATGGTTTGAAGACATGGTTTGCCAAGATAGGCATGGAAGAACATAAGTGGTCTGCACAGAGCCCTGACCTGAACCCCACTGAACACCTTTGGGATGAACTGGAAAACTGCACCCTAGGCCTAATGCTCTTGTGGCTTAATGGGCAAATCCCTACAACCACATTCCAAAATCTATTTCAAAGCTTTCCCAGAAGAGTGGAGGTTATTATTACAGCAAAGGGGGGCTGACTCTGGAGTGGGATGTTCAACAAGCACATATGGGTGTGATTGGTCTGGTGTCTGCATAGTTTTGGCTGTAATATGTAGCTTAGCTTCATATTGTGTTCATGTAGTCTGACATGCATACAGGTGAGAAGAAGAAAGAAAATGCTGTATGACTATGGTATTTATGGAAATCATATATCACTACATGACCTTGTTGGACGATCTCAGCATTTGTGCCCTGGGCCAGTCACTGTGATTTATTCAAAGTCATCCTGCATGATGCACTTGCTGTCTGTATGTCGATTTTAGCCAGATGCCAATAACAGAAGATTATTAAATTGAATCTCTGACATGGCATAAATAATATTAGCAAGAAACTGGTGAAACTGCTCCAGGTACAGATCACACATTTTTTCAATGTTTCTTTCAACTCCTTATTGTCTGAAAACCATCAAAAACTGAAAAAATACATTTTCACAATATATTCCCCTCAAAATAGTATAGATGTGCACATGCGAAAATTGTAATAATCTGAGTACCACATTATTATTATTACTACTTCAGCAAGTCCCAGTGTTGCAGCATAAAACTGAAAGAGAAGTGGCCCATACAGTTATGAGGGGTCCCTGACTATTACTTCTTTTACTCTCTATCAGAGATGTCAGCTGTCCAAACAGAAGGGCTTAAATAAACAAATGAGTCAGAACAAGTGAGAACAATCAAGACACACTATAGAAGTATACTAATGACAGATTGGGGGTGGATACAAGAAACAAACATGCTGAAAGCTATGTAATGCATGACATAGCTCCCTGTTTATGGTATGGCTCCTGCAGCTTCAAAACAGGATGGCCTGTACCCTTCGCGAGAACATCCATAATCTGCCAGGGGCCTTGAGGCAGGCATTGACTAGGAGGAGCAGCATCCTCAGCAGTGCTTTTCCAGGGAAGGCTCCTCTCCGGTTACCAGAAACATCCTCCTCATGAGGCCAGAGAACTCTGCCACGTTCCCCAGCCCATGGTGTCCCTGGGCAACCAAAGGGCTTACCAGACTCGCATTGTAAATGCTTATTTGGTGCGTCTTTTAGTGGCTAGGTCTTCTGTAACATACAGTGAGGTTGAGAGACCGGATGCAGGTGCCTGAACTCAGCGTTTAATTTATTTAATGCAGTCTAAATATTGTCGTCAATTATTCCTGGAATGAGTTGTTACACAGGCAGGCAACAACAGACAGGACAAATCCATATTAATTTTTTTTTTTTTTAAAACAAGCACAGGTCAAAAACAGGAAGCAACAATGAATTTCCAGGAGTAGGAATAATCTTAGAACTTAAACAAACATAAAGCATGATAAGACCTTGTGATTAAACCTAGAAACAGAAGGGATTAAATAGACAAGATAAGCAGGCAAGGAACTGAAAACAAGTGAGAACAATCAAGACACACTAGGGAAATACTCCTATGACAGGATGGATAGATACACAAATCAAATCAAATGCACATGTGATCAAAAGAAAACACAGAAGCGCCGTTCACACTGGAAGCCACACCATTACCCAGCGCACAGTGAATGCCATAGCACACAGTGGTACTTTGTTTGTGAACCCTTTAGAATTTTCTACACTTCTGCATAAATATGACCTAAAACGTCATCGGATTTTCACACAAGTCCTAAAAGTAGATAAAGAGAACCCAATTAGCATCAACAACTGATACACTTCCACAAACATGTTCTTTAAATAAAACGGGGTGCTCACTCACACCAGATTGTCATACCACTGATTGTAAACACCAGACTCAAATTAACTGCTAACCCTAGAGGTTCACATACTTTTGCCACTCAGAGATATTTAGTATTGGATTAGTTTCCTCAATAAATAAATGACAGGTATAATATTGTTGTCTTATTTGTTTAATCGGGTTCTCTTTATCTACTTTTATGACTTATGTGAAAATCTGGTGATGTTTTAAGTCATATTCATGCAGATATATACAAAAGTCTATATTCTATGTATATAGATATATGTATATAGTCTTCCTTCAAAATGAGTTTCACCACTTACCAACTATCAATTACATTTTTTGTTTGATTGTTTTTTTGTTTTTTTTTACTGTATGTTTGTAGGTAATATATTCTCTCAACACTAAGAATGAGGAGCAGGAAGCAACTTTGCAAATGCTACTACATGTTACTACAGACACAGCAGACAACTTTCAGCCAACCACAAGTCAGGATGAGGAGGGAGAGGAATCTACATCTGCCCTTAGGAGCCGTCTCTTAGAGCTCCAGGCCGCAGTAGAAGAGGTTGAAAACAAACACATACATGCATACACATCTGCAAACTCACATGAATTCAAATTATGTGGTATGCCACAGGGCAAGTAATGAATGTAGTATTTTAATATTTAAGTGGTGTGTGTTTTTCAGGTAGAGGAGCGGGAACAGAGGGCTGAGGCAGAGCATGCTGAGCATGTGGCTGTGCTAACCCGAGAGGCTGCAGATCTCCGCCGAAACTACCACAGTCTCGAGATGGAACGAGATAACCAGTCCAGACTACTGCAGCAAATCCAGGAGGAAAAAAAATGCCTAGAAGAAGAATGCCAGGACTTACGCCAAGTAAGGGATGAGAACAGAAAGAGGGAGGAGGATGCTAAGAGAAGAGAAGAACAAGAGAGGAAGAAAGAAGGTGAGGAGCAGAGGAGAGATTTAGAAGAAAGGAAGAAAGTGGAGAAAGAATGGGAGGAACGTTTGCTCACACTGAGAAGTACACTCAAAACACTAGAGGAGGAAAAAGAAAGCTTAGAAGAACAGTGGGGGATAGAGAAGGAGGAGTGGAAGAATAGAATGGAGGTCATAGAGAAGGAAAGGAGGGAAGAGCAGGAAGCAGCAAGAAAAGCTTTACAGCAAAGCCTCGATGAACATATAAGCCAATGGCAGCAGAGAGAGCAAGAGAACTGTAAATTCCAGAATTCACTGCTGCAACAGAGACTGAAGAAAGCAGACGCAGAGCTGGAAATACAAGAAGAGAGACTGATCAAGTGCAACAGACACAGCAGTAAATTGCAAGCAAGAATAGAGGTACACACACACACACACACACACACACACAGACAACTTCAAGCATTAATGGAGTACTTCAGCATTTGTCAACATTTTTATATGAAACACGTGAAACACTTTTTTTTCAGCCAAAAGGTACACTATATGACCAAAAGTTTTTGGACAACTGACCTTCACACCCCTATGTCCCCATAACATCTCATTCCAGATTTAGTCCCCTTTTTGCTATAGAATAACCTCCACTCTTCTGGGAAAGCTTTCCAATAGATTTTGGAATATGGCTGTGGGGATTTGCCTATTCAGCCACATGAGCATTAGTGAAGCCACGCACTAATGTCAGGCAAGAAGGCCTGGCATGGAGTCAGCAGTCAGGGCTTTGTGCAGACCACTTGAATTCTTCCACTCCAGCCTTGGAAAACCATGCCTTTATGGACCTCACTGTGTGCACAGGGGCACTGTCATACTGAAACATGTTTGGTCTAGGCCCCTTAGTTCCACTGAAGAGAAATTATAATACTACAGCATACAAAGACATTCTATACAATTGTGTACTTCCAGCTTTGTCGTAACAGTTTGGGGAAAGCCCACATATGGGTGTGATGGTCAGGTCTAGGGTTGCAACTAATGATTATTTTCAAGATTGATTAAACGGCCGATTATTGTTTCAATTAATCATGTTTTTCCAAGTAAACATGGAAGTGCCCTGCTTTATGCCTGATTGTGCACGGACTTACTCATTATGGGTCTGTCCATGTGCAAAGATAGAACTAGGCTACTGGTGTGGGTGACACTTCAATCTTTAACTGAGACAGAGATTAGAGGGGCCAGACCTGAAATTACAGACAATTATCAGTACTCACGTTTCTTACAGTACTCATTTTGCTCACGCATATAGATACAAAAAGGCTGTAATGCTGTAATGATACAAATCTGAAAAAAGCCTGAATGCCTATAACCTTCATGCCAAAATTTAAAGCTGAATAAGTAGTAGTGTAGTAGAGTTATAAATTGTGGCAGTAAGCTGATGCTGGACTGATCAAGATTACAGTGATCAGGAATGTGGGTCAGAGATACCATGTGATCTAAATCTAAACTATGTTTAACTAAAAAATGTTCGGTATCAATTTAATATGTATTTCATGGTGAGCAATGTGGTGGCATCAAAAGTATCATATAAGTTTACAAAATATCATTTATAGTATATGGTTTTGTATTTTGCTTGTCCTTCTCACGCACACATCTATTATACACCCACATGTATACATACCACCTGGTCTACACAGGGCCATTGTTTCACAAACTCATTCCCAGAAACCTATTTAGCATATAACACCTTTGGGTGATTTTACAAAGCTGGGGGTCCATCCTGCCATAAAATACATTGTGTCTATCCCATTTTATACTTTGGTCATTATACTGTTTGAAGTGGTGCATGGGGTATGAGTCTTAGATCTAGAGAGGAAGATCTTGGGGGAGAGGCATTTACCATCCGTTTTCATCTGATCTCTTTCTGATGCTTTCTCGACTGGTACTGTATTAGTAGCTATTCATCATTGCCTCCATCTTGATAAATGCCCCAGTTCTGGCTGAAGAAAACCAGCCCTAAAGCATAGTGCTGCCACCACCATGCTGCACCATGGATATGGTGTTCTTTTGGTGATGTGCGTTTTTTGCACCAAACATACCTTTTGAAATTATTGAATTATTATACCTTCTGGAATTGGTCTTTTCAGACCATAACACATTTTGCCACATGTTTTGGGGTGATTTAGTTGAGCTTGGATGTTTTTTTGTGAGAAAGGGCTTTCATCTAGCCATCCTACACCATCACCCGGATATGTGAGATTGTTGATATGCTGTGACATGCAGAGAGTAAACAGTACTTGTCAGATATTTCTACAGCTTCTTAAATGTTGCTGAATGTCTCTTGGTAGCCTCCCTGGTAAGTTTTTGACTTGTACATTGATAAATTTCAGAGGGAGGTCCTGTTCTTGGTGATATCACTGTGGTGCTCCATTGTCTCTATTTGTTGATGACGGCCTTTTTCAATGTTCCTTGGCTGACCATGGCTTCAGCAGTCGGATGAAACCAAAAACATGTGAAGAACATCCTACACAAGGTGTCTGCGGATCCTTAAAAAGTCTTAAAATATCTTAAATGCCTTAATGTAAAAATAAGGCCTTAATTAGCATTAAAATGTCTTAAATCCATGTTTCAAAGGTCTTAAAAATGCAACCGGACCAACACCGTAAAGAAGATTTAGATTTTATTTTTGCTCGTTGCTTTTTGAAACGGTAAAGCCGTGTGACTGTGTTTCACTCAGAGTGTGTGTGCGGCTTATCAGTGTTTTAGAGCGGCTTTTTTTCCTATCTTGGAAAGTCATGGAAATGAAATACTGGATTGTTATTTTCTTTCACTGTTGGAGCAAATGGTAATGCAAAAAGAATTTTTGCTACGGCTTCCCATATCCCGCTAAAGAAGTTTACCCAGCTATAGTTTACTTAAACCCAGAAATGGATGTATATGCATGAACACAATCCGTTATAGCGGATTTATCGTGTAGCATGATTCAAGTTACGTGCAGGTCTTAAAATCTTTTGGAAATGTCTTGAATATGGTATTTAAAAGTATTAAATTTGAAGTGCTGATACCTGCAGATACCCCACTACAGAAACAGCTGATCTTTATTTGGTGTTAATCAGAATGAATTAATCGATGACAACTGCATGATAATTACTTTTGTACATTGAACGTGATTGGTTCATTCTGAACACAGCCACATCTCCAACTATTAAAAGGTGTGCATATGTATGCAACTATCCTATTTTTCACTAAAATGTTTCTGATTGTTTTTCACTTAATTTGTATACACGGTAATTTCACATTCAGGCTGGAAAATGTTCAGATTTTTTTTACATCACAAAAACCTCCTATTTTAACAGGGGTGTGTAGACTTTTTATATCCATTCTATACCTGCCCTGACCTCACTTTCACCAGAGCTCATTCCTGCAGAATGTGTGACAAAGTAGACAGAAAAATGAAGTAACCCAGAAGTATACTTCATCACTGGGAACTGCACAGACAGTGGTAACAGACAGAAATTCAAGTGAAGGATGCCATCTTTAGGTTGAAAAAACAAAACAGACCTATCACAATCAAGAGGCTCCTTCATGAATGTAAATACCTTGTTTTACCTCAAGATGCAATCCACTGGTAACACTCAAGAACAGAAAGGCCAGATTAGACTTTGCTAGAAAACATCTAAAAAATAAAATAAAAAAAAGCCTGTACAGTTCTGGAACAAGATTATTTGGACTAATATTAACTTGTAGCAGAATGATGGGAAGAGTAGAACATGGTGAAGGAAATGAAAGGCTCATGATCCAAAGCATGGTTATGTATGGCTGCCAATGAAACTGGGTCACTGGTGTTTATTGATGATATGACTGCTGATAGAAGTAGCAGGATGAATTCTGAAGTGTATAGAGCTATACTTTCAGCTCAGATTCAGTCCACTGCTGCAAAATCGATTGGTCAGTACTTCACAGTACAAATGTATAATGACCCAAGATTTTCTGAAGGCAAGTAAATGGAAAGTTCTTAAATGACCAAGCCAGTCACCTGATCTCAACCCAACTGAGCATGCTTTTCACTTACTGAAGACGCAACTGAAGGCATGTTACATCCAAGTATTAAAAGTGGGGCAGTGGTGGCTTAGCGGGTAAGGCTCTGGGTTACTGATCAGAAGGTCGGGGGTCGCACTGCCAAGCTGCCACTGTTGGGCCCTTGAGCAAGGCCCTTAACCCTCTCTGCTCCAGGGGCGCTCTATCATAGCTTCCTAACAGGCTGGGGTATGCGAAGAAAACAATTTCACTGTGCTGTACTGTATATGTGACCAATAAAGACTCATTAAAAAATAATCCTTATATTTATAATTATGTTAGTTTGTCCAATTACTTTTGAGCCTGTGAAAATGGAAAGACTATGTAAAAAAATGGCTGAAATTCCTAAATTCAATATTTTTTGTTAAACCCCTTGAATTAAAGCTGAAAGTCTACACTTTAATCACATCTTGATTGGTCATTTCAAATCCATTGTGGTGGTATACAGAGGCAAATTTACAAAAATTGTCTCACTGTGCAAATACTTATGGACCTGACTATCTGATGATATATCTCTTTGACTGAAAGGCACCAAGTGTACTTTTTTCTCTCATGTTGCATTAGGATCTAGAGGAGCAGCTGGAAAATTGCCATCATAGAGTTGCAGAGGCAGAAAGAATAACTAGGAAAGCAGAGGAGGAGCTAGCTGTGGCAAAAGAACGATTATTGCTACAAGAAAATGAACTGCAAAACAAATCAGGTAAACAGTAAAAAAAAACCCAGCTACATCCATGTTCTGGTGAACTGGCCACAAGCACACAGGAAATTTATATAAATGTTGGTTCTTGTATTTTAGCAGCACTATGTCTCTCTCTCTCTCTCTCTTTCTCT
>JANDJT010000168.1:4633172-4646342 GCA_024331685.1 Stegophilus panzeri
TCACTATTTATGTTTCAAAGGTTGTGAGAATTTTGAGCCCTTAAAATGGGGTCACTGGCCAAAAAAGTTTGAGAACCTCTGCCCTAAGATATGTCTTTGTACCTCACTCTGAAAGTGGTTGAGAAAATATTGAGACAATTCTTAATTACTCTTTAGAGGAACTGTTGAACCAAAGCTCCTCTCAAGTGCGGGTGTCTGCTGAAGTGGAGGAACTGAGATCTCAACTGAGTCGTCTAAACATCAGGAACAAAGAACTGGAACTTCAAAACAGTGGCCGCTCTAATGACCATGCTCGCATGCTCAAACAGGTAACCCCCTCGACCACACTCAAACAGATGATTCTTGCCTGCATGGTCAAACATGATCAATTAGGAAAAATGCACCTGGATGCTCAAACATGCTCTGAGAGGTAAACAATATCTACATGCAGCTAAACCATACCTGCATACTTGAGCAGATTAATTGTTCCCCTGGGCAATTCTCAATCCTTAGACAGGTAAATTAAGAAATTAACCATCCTTACATAGTTATATTCAGTTTCATGATTAAAATGAAAAACATATCCCAAGTCAAACACAAGACTAAAAATCGTTGAACATTCCAGAGTTTGCCCCCCCTTTGCCGTTATAACAGCCTCCACTTTACTAGGGAGGCTTTGTTATATTTTGTAATGTGGTTATGAGGATTTGTGCCCATTTAGCCACAAGAGCACCTATTCCTAGTGTTGATAAAACAGCACCAGGTCCTACAGGTTCACCGGTGATTGAAAACCACAAGACTCTACTCCATGACCATGTTGGTTTGGTGTTCAGGCAGCACTTGGGTTCGGCCAGCAGTGAAGCAGATTTTGGACATACGCCCCACAGTATCCTGGAGATTCTGTTGTACAGAGATACTGGAGATACAGTATTCAGGATACTGTGACAGCTGATTCCTGTTGAGCACATGCACCTATGTAAATTATTTTTTCAAAATAATAAAACATACTGTAACACTGTACTTTTCTGCAAGATCTTTTCATCATTCTTGCCTCAGTCTCTGCCCTGGCTATGTTCTCAGCTGTAGATTATGCAGTTCCTTATACCACACTGCATAGATCATTTACAGTAAATAAAGACATAAGAAACAAGATTGAGAAAGCAAGATTTTCTGCTTGTCCCAAGCAGAAAATGGAGTACAACAGGAGTATAACTTTATAAATGTTTTAGGCCTAATGTATGTAGGAAAAGACAGAGAGGCCGAGACTTTGTTGTGTTCTGAGATCATACAATATTCTGAGACCATATAGAGAAACAAGGAATGAGAAATAAGGCATATTTTGCATAATTCAACATAAAAAGTCAGAGATGAACATAAAAACAATTTTTTTTTTAAAAATGGTTGTGAATTGAAACAGTAGCCATGAAGTCTCCATACATAGGGGAAATTAACACTTTTTTTAGCAAAATGTTTTCCAGAATTTACTTATACTTAGTGTATATTATATATTTTGTTCAGATAGCTTTTAAGAATAGCTTTGACAAAAGAAGAACTTATTGAAAGCATTCTCATGGCTCGATTGGGAAGCTGTCATAAGGTTGTGATGGACATGCATAACACCAGATGTGTTAACACGAGTTCATCATGAGGGGGAGAAGCGACTCTGTGTGTGTTTACAAAGAAATGGCATGTAGAATATGAGCTTATAGGCAATCATGTAGAGGATGCTTTGTAAATAAAGTTACATTTTGCTAAAAAGTGTTAATTTCCCCCATGTATGAGACTTTTGGGACACCCTGTATTGGTTTAAAGCCTGGCTAAACCAGTCAGATTAAAAAAGAGAGTTTAATTGGAAATGCAAAGTTTTGATAAGTGATGCATCATGGAAAATCAGCCTTCAATCAGGTTTATGTAGTTTTCACAAGCAATATCCAACATTAAGATACATAATGTACCTCTAAGTACATGTAGTCTTTGGAAATTTACTAATTATATGTATATTCTGCATTTGTATGTTGTGTATGCACAAGACTCGTGTACATATGCATATGTTTAAATGACTATACAGTAATACTTACTAACTAAACCCTCATATCATATGTATACACAATGTGCTGTATATGCTATTTACTGTTGGAGTGTGTGTTTTAGCATGCAGATGCTTTGTCTTCCATGCGCTTGGAGCTGCAACGTGCCCATTCTGAGGAGATTCAGCGCCTCCATCAAGAGGTGGAGAAAGAACGATCAAATGACAAACAGGAGTTGGAGGAGGAAAAGAAACGAGTACAGAAAATTATGGAGGAGGAAAAGGTCCGTCTTAAAGAGAAGCTAAGAAAAGCACTGGAAGAATTGATCTGTAAACATGCCAGTGAGTTGCACCAAACACAAGCCTCACTGGAAAACGAAAGAAAGCAGGTACAGCAACTTGACTTGTGTAGTCAAAAGTTTTGACAACATACAAAAGGGATATTTGGGCAATTGCTATATTTGTACATATTTGTACTATAATTACATCTAGGTGCAAAGATTTGGAAAGGAATATGTCTCCCATTCCAATTTGATTATTTTCTACTAGACTTTACACAAACACCATTTTAAGTGATGGAACGTATGTTGTAGTCTTTCAAGTTTCTTGTAATGGAGGTAATGGAAAAAAACAACATAAAATGCACTAGCAAGCTTTTAGGAAAGCATGAGCTTTCTGAACAGCTTTAGTGCATCTCGGCACAGATTCTACTCTCTATAGCTCTGGAACTGTGCTGGAGGGATGAAACATTGTTGTTCCAAAAGATGTTCCCTTCAGGTGCTGTTCTAATAATTGTGGTAGAGTAGTGTTAATTTTGTTAATGAAAACTATAATGAAAAATGTTCGCTGATGACCTTTTTTCCCATGATTAAGACGAAGCAATGACTAGATGACACCAACGTCATTAACACTAACTGTGATTATGTCAACATGCAATATTGTTGACAAAAATAGACGAGACTAAAATGTCGTTTAATTTTATTTATTTTTTATTTATTTTTATTATTTATTGTACAGTGTTGATTTTTGTGATTGGCCATAATACCTAGTATTAGTCTGCAGCCAATGGGAATGCTTTTTTATAAGCACATAATCCTCACAGGACTGATCAGACCGAGTCTTAACTGAGTCTTAACAGAATCAATTACTTTAACAGATGCGATAGTACAAACTTTGATGAGGATAAAGCTGTGTGTATGTACCTGAAATGATCCAGGTTTAATCTATTTTGAATGCCCTTATTCATAATCAGTTATGTTAGCCTACATGTTTATTACAAATAGAAACTTAGTCAATAGTTACATAAGTAATGTTTGTAAAGTGTTTGAGCTGTCATTTATGCGGATTGTCTTTTGTATTGTATTTTTTTGGTATAATTTTTATTGCACTGACCCAGGCTGTCACTCTTACTTTTGCTGATAATCAAAAAAAAAAGGCAAGAAAGAGAGAGAAGAGGTTGAAGGGGAGAGAGAGACAGTCAGTTGGGCAGGATGGAAAAAAAAAACTATATTAAATTACTTTTGACCACATCGTAAAAACGCTAGGAGTGAAAGGGCAGAGGGCCGTGATATGGAAGCTAAGGACTAATGAATGGTGTTTGTTTTGTGCCACACAATTCATAAAACTCAAGAAAGCATATTGTTTGGAGGAGACATGAAATAAGTGTAATGTTATTATATATTATATTTATAGGTATTTATATTTATTGTTTATATTTATATTATATTTACACATATCCCCCACCCCCAAAAAATAAATAAATAAAAAAATAAATAAAAATTTTTAAAACCACAACAAAAAAATCCTCCCCAACTAGAGACCTCCTGGCTGCTGGTACCACATGGGCTGGTTTGAGTATTTCAGAAACTACTGATCTCCGCTCCTGAGGTTTTCACACACAACAGTCTCTAGAGTTTACAAAGAATGGTGTAAAAAAAAAATAACAAAACAAAACATCCTGTGAGCAGAGGATCTGCAGATTGGAACATCTTATTGATGAGAGAGATCAGAAGACTATAATGGCAGAACTCAACATTGGGTTCGACTCCTGTGAGCCACCAACAACAGGAATCTGAAGCTATTATGGACACGGGTTCACTTAAACTGGACAGTTGAAGTTCAGAAAAAATATATATAATCTGGTCTTTTGCCAGTCAGCTATCCGGTTTTGGTGAGTCTGCACCCATGATAGCCTCAGATTCATGTTCTTGGCTGACAGGAGAGGAACCCAATGTGGTCTTCTGCTGTTGTAGCTCATCCCCCTCAAGGTTTGATGTTTTGTTCCTTCTGAGATGCTTTTCTGCTCACCATGGTTGTAAAGAGTGGTTATGAGTTACTATATCCTTCCTGGCAACTCAAACCAATCTGGCCATTTTCCTCTGACCTCTCTTATTAACAAGGTGAATCCACACACAGAACTGCCACTTCCTCAAGTTTTTTTGTTTTGTTTTAGACACCATTCTGTGTAAACTCCAGAGACTGTTGTGTGTGAAAATCCCAGGAGATCAGCAGTTTCTGAAAGTTTCTGGTCTACTGCTGTTATAGCCTCAAGGTTTGATGTTTTGTGCCTGCTGAGATGCTTTTCTGCTCACCATGGTTGTAAAGAGTGCTTATTTGAGTTGCTATAGACTTTCTGTTAACTCAGACCAATCTGGTCATTCTCATCTGATCTCTCTCATCAGCAAGGTGTTTCAGCCTGCAGACCCTATGCACACAGGATGCTTTTTCTGTGTAAATTCCAGAGACTGTTGTGTGTCCCAGGAGATCAGCAGTTTCTGAAATACTCAAACCAGCCCATCTGGCACCAACATCCATGCCATGGTCAAAGTCACAGAGATCACACTTTTTCTTCATTTTGTTGTTTGCTGTGAAAATTACCGGAAGCTGATTGGCTGATCAGATAACTGTGATTGGCTGATTAGATAACTGCATGAATGTTCAGGTGTGCCGGTGTTCCTAATAATGTGAATGGTGAGTGTAGGTGTTCATTTGGAGTAGATCTGTTAACTGTGAAGGCCACAGCATATACACTATATGGCCAAAAGTTTGTGGACACCTGACTATCACACCCATATATGGACCTTCCCCAAACTGTTGCCATGACATAAATGCCTGACGTCAGTAATGCTCTATGGCTGAATGTGCAAATCCCACCAGCCATGCTCAGTGGTATGCCGTCCCAGAAGAGTGGAGGTTATTATAATACCAAAGAGGGAACAAAATCTAGAATGGAATGTTCAGAAAGGACATACTATGGGTGTGGTTAGGTGTCCACAAACTTTTGGTCATGCAGTGTAATTTACATAATTTGTTGTTCATCAAACCGTTCAGTGGCTCCTTGTGCTCTGTGGATGGGGTCATCCTGAAAAGGGCCACTCCTATCAGAATAATAAAGATTCATCATAGGACAGTGGGATCAGTTTCAAACCAATTGTGCAATATTTTTTTTCTGGTCACTCCATGACCATGAAAACAGAAGGTTATGTATGTTTCCTTTAGAACTAGCATTGTTTTTCCTCATTTATTTCTTGTATTGATGTAGTGGTGGCTAGCAAAAAAGCTGTTTTAAGGGGAAAGTACTTTATAACTACATCTTCAATTGGTTCATTTGACAAGTTGCACAAACTGCCTAGCACCAAGTCCAAGTCCCACTGTAATATTTTTTGCATGTAGGTTGGAGAGGTTCAGCACCTTTAAGACAACGTTTGACTAGTTTATTAACCATCAGTCTGGCCCTTGTTCTGCAGACAATGCTGCAATGGAGACTTTTAGGATAGACCCAGAAAGTCTACTCAAGGTAGTCCCAGAGTTAACTCTGCAAAAGCTCCAAAACATCCATCTCGATATGTCTGGCACCTAGATGGTGCATATAGACTCACAAGATGTCAGTATGCTGGGGTCTCTCCCAAGAGGATCACAGTTCTGATGGGTAGCTCACAGAGTGCCCATGAGTAAATAAATAATTTACTCTCAATTTTCTTAACCTTTCATGTGTGTTACTAATCCCAGTCATCTTCCAGACTTCACTGGTGTGTCTTTCATTGCTTAGAATTTTGCTTGTAGTATTTCTCTGCCTACTGCATCTGCAGTTATGAATAGACCCGAGCACATGTGCCATGCACTAGTGAGATCACTGGCATGTGTAACAGAGGTATTAATCTCAAACTAAGTGCTACTGCATCTGCCATTACATGCAGTATGTATGCATGTTTCTTAATTCACAGCTTCAGTTTGCTTTTGAGTGCACATTTTGAGTCTTGAAGGGGTAATGAAGTTGATAACCAAGATCCGCACTTGGGCAGCTATACTTCAAAATGGGTTAGGCATTTGATCAGCTCTGCTGATTGAAAGATCCAGATTCAGTTTCCATTAGGCACTCTTTATTATCAGTATGCAGCAAATTCGTTGCTGCTGCCTACCTGCATTCCTGCATTATGCGTGAGGAATGCTCCAATGGTGGGCTATCAGCACTCTCCACTATAGTGGATAGAGAATGAGAAGCAGCCACTGAGAGTACAATTACACCAGACCAGCGTCTGACTCTATGCGAGGCAGCTGTACTGCCAACTACTCTTCATTTCAAAATAGTAAGGCAGAATTCCTGTTCCATGGGGCTGAGTAACCAAGCCTTCTTGCCATTTCAGTCATGGCCATGACAGCACAGCTTACTTTTTTTTCTTTTTTTTACTAGAGGCCTCTGCAGTCATGTCTGCATTATAACTCTTCACTTTAATCCATGTCAGAAACAGGTCTGACACTGATCATTGTTCATCATCTAGTCTCACAAGCCAGACCTCTATGATGCAGATTTAATTATAGAATTGACATGAAACAAGAAATAGAAGCTTAGCATCTTGAATCCTTCCTCAACCCTTTGACAGGACAAGATTGTAAAAGAGGACAGGTGTGGCATATTGGGGAACTTTTATAATCCATCCATGTGGGATCACAATCATAAGGTTGCGACTTTTCTATTAGTACTAAGCAAGGAAACCAACACACCAACACCAACTCCACTTGTTTCAAAGGAAACTGCTCTGACAGTCCAGAACATATAACCTACCCTTTTCTGAATATTTGTAGTGTGAAAGCCTCAGCTATATAGGCATTAATGTTTCAGTTAACACTCAGAATTTGTGCCCATGTCCCACCACAGGCAGAGGAATGCAGAAAGACTGCAGAGGAGGAAAGACGTGGCCTGGAGACAGAGAAAGAGGAACTACACAAACAACTACAAGTGTCTACTTTAAAGGTGAGAATAAGAAAAAAAATTACAAGAAAACTTAAATGTCATTCATAAGACATGATCCACATAAAACTCTAAAATAATGAAATAGGATTTCATAATATAACAGTAAATTAGCACGGGACTGTAATGCTTCTGTAATGATTCTATAATGACTGTAATGATGTAGTTCTATCCTGAGCATTGACATTAGCACATACTCCCCTTGTGCCTGTGGGTTTCCTTTGTTTAGATTTTCCTTTGTGTAAATTCTTCTTGAAGAAGACAGAAATAATCTTTGACAGTACTTAATAAAGGATATAATATAATAAAATAAATAAGATAGTGTCCTTCATCCAAAATGGGCTTTAAAACATTAGCATTCAGGATACTACTGGCAGAATATTCTTGCTATTCTACCAAGAGACCAGCATAGAGCTCTATATTCTGCATGGGAAACTTGAACATCTGAATGCAGATGGGAAACACATAGTTATGACAAAGTAGAAGAATCAGAGTCTAAGAAATGTGATCCCAAGTGACCGAAAGGAAACTGTTTGACCTGGGACTGAGGGCTATTCAGTCCACCAAGAACCTAGAGTAGGGCCCCATTCTGCATTATCAGCTTCCTACTTTGAGAACTTACAGCAGGGCATCAATTGCATTATTTTGTCCTACACCTCTCTGCAATTCTCACCATCACAAGGTGGACCGACAAGACTCCATTGTTGTACTCCTCTGCTGCCTAGACAGCATGAATCTGAGGTTCACTTCCCTGGTCAGGAGAAGCATATTTAAATAAACCACAAGACCTACAACATATGTCCTTTTGCTGTCACAGAGAACTTGGCATGCATGAGGCACCTCCACAAGGGAGGCAAAACTTTTTATCAAAACTATTGTGAGGTGGACACATCACAGCCCTCTAGGTGCAGACCCTAATCATGTTTTTATTGATTCATTTTCTGATTCTGACCATGCATACCAAAGAGCTGGCAATGTTCCAACTCATGCCTTTTGCGAGGCTTAAGACACCTGCAAAGGCCTACATATAAACCAGCTCGATGGCCTTGCAAAAGGACATTGAACATTTTGAGCCCAAAAAATGTGACCATAACATCTAAGACTATCTAAGAGAAATTAAACACTGCCTTCTTGACTTGTCTTACTCCACTCAGTAAAAGAATGTCGAGCTTTTCTGGAAAACAACTTCAGAACAGTCCATGCATTCATAGAGACATTGCTGGCTTCAATTCGCAGCAGCTTTAACCAGCTTTGTGATGCACAAGCTGAGGAGTACTCATCCTTTGCTAATGAAATTTCTGCAATGATATCTGTGATGAACCTCAAACATGGTCTCAGTGAGCATCCTCATGAGTTTTATAATTGCCTAAGACGCATATTTCCAAGGAAGAAATTCACCAGGCCTTGAAAAAGATTGAGGTTTTAAGTCTCTCTTCTAGTATAACCTCCACCCATGTGTGCTGAGCAGGGTTATTATAGTTTTAAAAATATTGCTAGTTTTTATTTTTATTTCATTTTGTATTTTGGTTTTCAATTTCAGTTTTGTTTCAGTTAGTTTTAGTGGTGTATAAATAGGTTTGATTTAATTTTTTTATCTTTTGAAAATCATTACTTTTAATTTATATTTAGTTTTAGTATTGTTTTAGTTTTTAATATCATGGTAATCATACTCAAACAAATTCCAAATTGGGCTCAGTTTTTTCCTACCTATTAACATTGGTAGCAAAAGTGTGAATGGGTATGCGTCATAATATTTACTTTTTAAATTATTTTTTTAAATCAGCTTTGTTATATCTGCAGTGTCATTACATCATTTCCCTCTGCTTATCTATCTTTATATCTGTCTACCCATCCATCCATCTGTCTATCTGTCTAATCTATCTATCGTCCACACACATTTATGATCAAATGATTGTTTCATTAAAACTATTTCCACAGGGCATAATAACACTCCAAATGAATGAACACTGTCACTGATTAAAACTTATACACATTGTTTATTGTGAGATTTTAACATGCTACTGTAGTGCACAGTGTGAACACGACGTCCAGTGTGAACAACCTTGTTGTTGATAATAATAGGAACTATTAAAATAAAATTTAGCTAACATAAGGCAGTTTTCGCTAACTTGTCACACTGATAGTGCCACAGCATAACTATGGTCAGAGATTCATAGTCTCTAGGACACAATAGCCAACATGTCCAAGTTCTAATGTCCAGAGACATTAGACACTGCAAGGAACATTGAAGCAGTGAAAAATATGGTCCAAAAACATTTACCAATAAAAGTCACTCAGGACCAACTAAAAAGTTCCCAATGCCATTCAAAATCAGATGTGAGATTGTGGAGGAAGGGATGTGGTTGAGCATCAACTGTGGATGGAGAGGAGTTGGGTTGAACTGGCAGGTAACGTGTGATGATTCTCACCTGTGGCACTTCAAAGCCCTTGCAATGAGCAGGCCAAGAGCCAGCAGGCACTCCAGATGCTGCTGCAGCTCAACACATCTCCAGCGGTGTCCCCTGCCACCATGCCACACGTGGCGCTCATGAAGATGGCCTCGACAAATGATCCAGAGGCTTCCTGGAGCTGTTCGAGTATGCGGCTGCTGTGTGGGGATTCCTGGAGGAGGAATGAGCTCTGCGACCCCTCCCACTGCTTTTGGGCGAAGCCCAGCCTCCCACCCAGCAGCTGCCAGCACGGACACAGCTGCAGCATTCCAGCATAAAGCGGGCGGTCCTGCAGCATATTGGCCAGATGCCCGAGGAGCATTGCCGGTGCTTCCAAGGTCAGCTGACTCTTCACCTATGTGTAGTAGCTGTGAGACTCCTGTCAACGGTGGTTGATGGCAGAGGAGCATGACATGGAACAGATCATTGAGCTGGTTGTACTGGAACACTTCGTCGCTCAACTCCCAACAGGAATGGCAGAGTGGGTCCAGTGCCACAGGCCTGCATCCCTCGACAAAGCTGTGCAACTGGCGGAGAATCACTGGCGGCAGTTCCTGGTCCAGGGGTCTCCCTTTTTCCATGCTCTGCCTCTCTTTCTCCAACTCCTCTCCCAGTTTCAGATTCCCGGAACCGAGGTGCTGGGGCACCCAAAAACGCCCCCTGAAACCTGGTTTCCTGCTCGTTGTTTCTTCCCTCCGCTCCTTTACCTCTGATGTCTCCTCTAGCTTTCTGTTCCTCTACATAAGTAGAATATTCTGCGTTCACAGGGGGATATCGAGGGTTGGCAGGGATTCCACTAGTGGATTTCTCCTTGGAGCAGTCGCACGACGAAAGGCACACTTTCAAACAAGTGACAGTAATTGATGGTCAGCAAATTCAGCCTAATTTTGCACTGTCCCACCCATTGCACTATCCCGCCCACCCAGCCTTCAATTATTAAAGACAGGTCATATTGAGTGATGCAGGACACTCAAACAAAAGTAAAGACGACCTACCTGTTGGTTCCAAAAAGGGAACTTCTGTTCCATGCCACTCATCATAATCCCATGGCTGGGTATTTGGGCCAGAATAAAACACTAAACCATCTAATGGCTTGTTTCTATTGGGCAGGCCTTCTTGGCGATGTTCGCAGGTGGTGTGCGGCATGTCATGATTGTCAGTTGATGAATCCGCTGACCACCCCAAAAGCATCATTGCACCCATCCATGGTCCTCTTTGAAAGAATTGGCATGGACCTTGTTGGGCCATTAGAAAGGTGCACATGAGGATATCACTTTGTGTCCTGTGGGATTATGCAACGCGACATCCAGAAGCCATGTGTCTGTACAATATCTCAGCACACAGGGTTGCGGAGGCACTCTTCTTGTTATCTCCTGAGTCGGGATCCCAAAAGAGATCCTCACTGATCGGGGCACTACGTTCATGTCATGAACACTTTGTGAACTTTACTAATTATTAGGGATTAAATCAATTCGCACCTGTGTTTACCATCCACAGACGGATGAGCTGGTGGAATGCTTTAATCAAACGCTTAAAAATATGATTTCGTAAGTTTGTTCACAACGCACAGAATTGGGATACGTGGCATGAACCGCTGTTGTTTGCAGTGTGATGGGTCCCACAAGCCTTCACAGGATTTTCCCCATTCAAAGTATTGTACAAGCTCAAGTCTTGTGGCGTTTTAGATGTCATTAGGAAAAATTTGGAGGAGGGACCTTCTAATAGTAAAAACAATATTCAGTACATTTTGGACCTGAGAGCAACACTCCATACCTTAGGCCACCTAATACAGAAGAATTTGTGTCAGGCCCAAAAACGACAGCCCCAACTGTATGACAGGGGTACTCAGCTATGGGAATTTGCACCAGGAGATGAAGTACTTGTTTTACTACTCACGTTGAGCTCTAAACTACTCGCAAAGTGTCAAGGACAATTAGAGGTCACACAAGAAGTCGGATGAATGAATAGTGTTGCATTAGTCTCTCGCACAGAGAGTTTGCGGCTGATGTACAGCATGGGACACTCTTCCCCCGCCACCACCTAGGACAACATGGCCCCTGACCCTCTGTCCAACGCATCCGACTGCAAAACAAAAGGGAGAGAGAAGTCATGAGAATGTAAGATTGGTCCGACACAGAATGCAGATTTTAGCATAGTAAAAGCCTGCTGGCACGGTTCTGTCCACTGGTCCAGATCTGGGACTTTCTTTTTTAGAGAGATTGGTCTGGTGACACCAGCGGTTTGGTGACATCAGAATACTTAGGCACAAACATATGATAATAACCATCCAGCCCCAGAAACTGTCTCACCTCCTTGTTGGTCTTGGGTCTCGGGCAGGCCGCAATCGCTGCTGTCTTATCAATTTGGGGATTCACCTGCCCAAGTGGAAGCCCAGATACTGTACTTCTGTACATACTGTACTTTGGGTTTGCCGTGAGTCCCGCTCGTCTCAGCAATCTCAGAACATCCTTCGGATGCTGAATATGCTGCTGCCCACATTTATATAGATAATAATGTCATTCAGATGTTGTTTAACACATCTTCATTGAATACCAGGAAATAAAAGCTGAAATTCTAAACTATCTTCTCATACTCATCTTTTGATGAGTAACCCAAATATCTTCAGTTTACAGCAAAAACAAATGAATTGGCCTTACTGTTCCAATAGTGTCTTTTGAACTAATCTTTTAAGTCTTTTAATAGTTCTCCTTCATGTCCATGTACTGTATTTTTCTTTCATTAAAGTCCCACCCACATAAAATATGTGACTGTTTGGCAGCTTTTTCCTGCCTTTTAAAGACTGCAGTAGAGTGTTGGCTATGAATGAGCATATCATTGGTTGAACGTATTGAACAAATACGCCCCTTACTCTGAGCCTGAACAAGAGTGGTAGACCTACTGATTCTCAGCAAACTGGTACTTGCAGTTCACGAACGAACGGAACTAACTGTTAATTGTCGTTCGTGAACTAAATGAGTAAACTAGGTGAACAAACGAGGATCTGCTGAATCATTGTTTGTGAGTTGACTCGTTTGTTCGCAGAACAGTGCATTTGAAAAGTGTGTAGCACTAAGTCAAGCCTCGTGTGGTGTTGTTGTATTGTTCATAGCATAATCCGCTATACACAAATGTGTTGTTCACAGCATAATCCGCCATACATTAATGTGTAAAAATGACTGATTTTTTTTCCCCATTATTGTAGCATTGGAATCTACTTCATACACATATGTACAAATGTTGTTGTTTTTTTTTTTAAATTACATTCTTATCCTCACTCTTCACCACTCACTCAAAACTATACTGCAGTGACTGAAATGTCTTTCTTGAAAATAAATTCACCAGACCTTCTCTTTGTGTACTGGACATGCCAATTTTAATAAATCATAATACTAAAACTTGTCTCTTGAAAACTTGGCATTTTTGAATGGACACATTGAGTGAATAAAACAATGACTTACTCATTATAT
>JANDJT010000168.1:4653098-4685544 GCA_024331685.1 Stegophilus panzeri
ATGGCTCAAGAAGGTGTAATTGTTCAAATAACATATTGTTTTACTTTAAAATATAAATACATTGTAACAATAAAGTGCTTTTCCAAGTGTAATCATTCTGTAAAGTCCAGGGACAGAAAAATGCACATTTCCGTAGAATGACCCATATTTGAATATGTGTAAAAAAAAAAAAAATAATAATAATAATAATAAATAATAAAAATAAAAAACGTGTTCAGTAAAGCTATGCATCTTGTGGGTTTAGCTCATGGTTCTTGTCCTGGGGGTTGGAAGGCTCAGTGAGTACTGCTGTGCTTAATTGACAAGCCTCAAAAATAAGGCGTCCAATTTATCAAAACATGTATAAAACAGGTTATTTTTTATGCCTAAGAACTGCCAGTACGCACTACAGAACTGACATTGTACATATGTACGCACAGATGAATGTGATGGAAAATCCTACACATTCTAAATTGCTCTGCTCCTCCATGTTTATATAAAGGAACACGCCCAAAGTGCCATATATGGAAAAACTTCCTTTTAAACGAGTGAATTTATGGCTACTTTTGTGCATTTTTAGTGCCCTAATTACATTTGGAAAGCCTGTGGTGGCATGAAAATCCCTCATAATGCACTGTTCCACTGCTGCATTTGGAAATGCAATGTACTGCAGTGTGAGCGATATGTAAGATGTGTCATAATTTGGCTCAAAGATGGTAGTGAAATGCCAAACCAACTCGAATTTCTTGCCGAAATGTTTCCTGCTTATTAAAAAGCAAGTTCCTCCCTGCAAAACTCTCTGTGTGCTGAATCTTCAATCTTTAAAGGTCAGCCATTGTCTGTGCCATCCAGATCAATCTTTACACGTGCCATTTATATGATTTTACTCATGACCAGTGCATCAACCCACTTGACTGGGTTGAATAACACCTACACTGGGTGTTCAGGGGTTGCATTCCGGCCATCTCCTACTCACCATCACCCATGTCTGCAACATCAGAAAACACCTCACTGCTCTGTGCTCTTCATTAATGAATGGATATGTCTGTATTTCACAGTTCACGATGGTGGTGTCTGTTCACAACCCTGGGTGCAGGAATGCGGGCCAGAATAAAGCTCCCTCACCAGTCCCTGGTATTTTTCATAATATTAAAAGCATATTAATTAGCCTATAATTTTATACAGCCACAGAATGAATCGAAACTACTTTTAAAGTCTTAAAGATTACAAATGCAATCACTCTAAGCTCCCCCATGAGCCTTTTACACTGGAGGTCCTGGCCTGTGGTTTGTTGATGATGATGATGATGATGATGAAGCACAAACCACAACCACTCTTGAAAACCAATACAGCTTGTGTACTGTATTTCACATTAACACAATCAAGGAAATGGTGGATGCGCTTCATGAATCCATTCTGAAAAAGCGATCCCCTTCTGATTGTTTTTCTAAAAAAAAATACCCCATTATCATACCCTGAAATTGTGCTGCTGAGCCAAATGGGCAGTGCAGCTAGCTGTTTTAGAGTTTAAAAAGGTAACTGCGTGGTAGAGATGATTCAATTAAATGCAAAAGAGCTTCTCTAGTCAGCTAGACACCCGACTTTCAGGATTTTACATGGACAAGCACCGGCAGATTTGGAGCAAGGGCATTTATGGAAACGAGGCTCGGTGTCCAGTTCCACCGCAGTGGGACAGCTCAGTCCGAATCAGAGAGAACGATCACCACCTGGGTCACACTGGTGTTGCAACGTTCACCTGAGAAATATAATAAAACACATTCATTAGAAAATCTCATTTCTCAAATAACAGTAACATGATGGGTTTGCAAAGTGTCTCATCGCCAGCACAAGCTTAGCATCGGTGAGATGTACCTGCCTGAATTATTGGCACCCTTCATAAAAATGAAACAAATGCTGATATAAACACACCACACAATGATTCAACAGGAGAAACTGTTTCTTTGTTCCAAGAAAAATCTTTTTTTTTTTAATAATAATAATTATTATTCTCCAATATGTGCCAAAATTACTACTCATGATGCAGAGGGTAGTGTTTAGGGTGTAGGGTGCAATGTGTAGGGTGCAGTGTTTAGGTAGTAGGGGTAGTGTTTAGGGTGTAGAGGCTCTAGTGTTTATGGTGTAGGGGCAGTGTTTAGGGTGTAGAGGGTAGTGTTTATGGTGTAGGGGCAGTGTTTAGGGTGCCGAGGGTAGGGTGTAGGGTGTAGAGGGTAGTGTTTAAGGTGTAGGGGCAGTGTTTAGGGTGTGGGTGCAGTGTTTAAGGTGTAGGGAGCAGTGTTTAGGATGTAGGGTGCAGTTTTTAGGGTGTGGGTACAGTGTTTAGGGTGTAGGGTGCAGTTTTTAGGGTGTGGGTACAGTTTTTAGGGTGTGGGTGCAGTGTTTAGGGTGTAGGATGCAGTGTTCCACTTCTTTGTTTTGTCATTTCAGGAAGAGTTCCAGAAACTGGTGATAAGACAATAGAGACTAGAACAAAAGGTGAGGACTCTCTCTCTCTCTCTCTCTCTCTCACACTCACACACACACACTCTATTATTCTATCAATCTATTATTATTAATTATAGTCCAATTATTAATGCAGGTAATTAATGCTATGCCTACACCTACACCAAACCCTAATCTTGACCTCACTAACCAAAAGGAAATCTTTTGGGTCTTTTCTTATTTATTAAACAGCCACAAAGTTAAAAAAGTAACATATTCCTATCCATCCAAGATACAAAAAACATGCCCACCCCCAAGCACCGCACATACACTTTCCATCTCTCTCTCTCTCTCTCTCTCTCTCTCTGGGCCAATTAAGTGCTGAATGTTTATTTAGCTGCTATATTATGCTGAGATTCAGACTACTCACCTGTCACTTGTTAAAATTCTACTGTTGTCTTTGTTTTTTGTTTTTTTATTTGTTTTATCCCAGCTTAACCACATCTGTACATTTGGATCTATTTAGCTTAATAAAGGCATTATTTTTGTGACATTGCAGTACATCACTGTATTTGGTGTTTAGTTTCATATATTCTAGTATGACTACATTTTAAGTCTTAATCTTCCAAGTGTAATGTTCTCTGGATTCATGTACAATGGCTTTGATCAGTAGGTGGAGGCACAGTATAACAACTTGGGAATGGGATGTTCAACCAGCACAAGGTTACGAGAAGCTCTGAGAGACCTTTTGTCAATTTGCAAATGAAAACTCACAATATATAGGGTAGCTGAAATTTCATGCAGACAGATTCTCTGGGTAACTGTTTTATAAGAGACCTGGACTGTAATTAAATGCAAGTAACTGGTTTAGACAAGCAACTGTCAGACAATATTCCAAAAGGACTACTGAGAAATTAAATATTTTACTACATTTAGTACAACCAAATGAGAAAATAGCTATTTGAAAAGCAAGTTAAATGAGTAATGATATTTAACAGTCATTCATTCAACTACAGTAAATTCTTTGTCCTGGTCAAGTTCGTGGTGCTTTTGGAACCTATTCTGGGACATTGGCTGTCATCCCAGTCCATTGGAGGCCACCATACACACACACAAACACAACTTGGGGCAATTCAGTGTAGCCTATATTTAGCATATTCAAAACAAATATAAAAGAGAAAGTGTGAAACAGGTAGGTAATATTTAGCATTCTTCACCGTTATAAATCCTCAGATACTTAAAGCCAATTCGATGACTAGCTTGTCCTAAAGTTCAGCCTCTTGAAATAATTATTAAGAGATGGAACACTCTAATAAAATGGTGCACATTCTTGTCACTGGGGTGGTACACTCTATTATATACAGTTGTGCCCAAAAGTTGACATACCCCTTGCAGAATCTGCAAAATCTTAATACTTTTAACAATATAAGAGCGATCATAAAAATCCCATGTTGTTTTTTATTTAGTTCTGTCCTGAATTTCACATAACAGATGTTTACATATAGTCCACAAGACAAGATTATAGCTGAATTTATAGAAATTACCCCATTCAAAAGTTTACATACCCTTGATTCTTAACACTGCGTGTCGGTGCCTGGATGATCCACGACTGTGTTTGTTTTGTGATAGTTGTTCATGAGTCCTTGTTTGTCCTGAGGAGTTAAACTGCCCACTGTTCTTCAGAAAAATCCTCCAGGTCCTGCACATTCTTTACTTTTCCAGCATCTTCTGCATATTTGACTCCTTTCCACCAGTGGCTATATGATGTTGAGATCCATCTTTTCACACTGAGGACAACTGAGGGACTCGTACACAACTATTAGCCTATATAAGGTGCAAACATTCACTGATGCTCAAGAAGGCAACACGATATATTAAGAGCCAGCGGTGTGTAAACTTTTGAACAGGATGATCGGTATAAATTGTTAGTATTATTGGGAGACATGTAACTATCTTATTTAGCATCTAAAGGGCAGTACTAAATGAAAAAAAAAAAGCTCTAAATAATAACAGTTTACACTGTCTTTATCTTGTCTAATGGACTATATGTAAACATGTTACATGAAATATCTTATTCAGGACAGAACTAAATAAAAAGCAACATGGGATTTTTATCATCGCTCTTATTTTGTTAACTTTATTAAGATTTAGCAGATTCTGCAAGGGGTATGCAAACTTTTGGGCACAACTGTACATATCTACCGTACCTTTACTGTGTATCCTTTACATAGTAATGGGAATGATTCATAATTTTTAAATGATTTAAGGTACATAATTGGACCTTAAGGACCACGTTAACAAGCTTTTAGAGCAAGAATGCATAGGTACACTACATGCACATTTCTAGGTATCTTTTATTAAAAGACACACTAAAGGTACAAAAGTTTAGTGCCCTAAAGTGTTCAGCATCACGGCGAACATGCCATTAAAATTTCTTCCTGTTTCTGTCGACTCTGCAATTATTTAGTGATTCAAAATACAGTCAAAATAGCATGGACAATTTTTTTTTTTTTTTTTGTAATAATTGCTTAATCATATCAATACCAATCCATCATCGCTCGAATGCCACAGCCTGTTTGAGTATTGTTGTTGACCATGTGCATCCCTTCATGGGCGCAATTTAACCATCTTCTAATGGCTACTTCCATGCTAATAATGCACCATGTGACGAAGCAAAAGTCATCATAAACTGGTTTCATAAACATGACAATGACTTCAAGGTTCTTTAGGATGTGGCAGAACAAGAGATTCACAGCATGAAAGTGTGCCTGAAAATTCTGCAGGAATTGCATGATGCTATCATGTCAACATGGGCCAAAATCAAGGGTATGTTTCAAACATCTTGTGGAATCCATGCCATGAAGAATTGAGTCTGTTTTGAGAGCAAAGGAATGCCCTAACTAGTATTAGTATAGTGTTCCTAATAAAGTGCTCTCTGAGTGTATATATTTTCCTGCTGTTGCTGGGTGGATTATTTTGTTAAAAGTATTACACATATTGAGCATTGTAAACATACTTATACTTCCCTAGTATAAGTCCAGTGCAACCTGATGCCATTTTTAAACCAATGCTTGGACAGACTCGGAGAAGACGCACGGTGGAAACACCTTTCATTATAAATCTTTTTATTAGCCAGGGGTTTATGACCCACAATAAGATTTTAAAAGCTGTTAAATATGTTTAGCTGCATTTAAAAGACAGATGCTGTAAGTAGGGGAAATATTCCCCAATAAAATCCCCCTGACATCCTTAATTCACAAGAGAAGCAAATAGCAGGATGCATCTGCTTAGGGGGCATTTCTGCCTTTTATTCGGTGGTTAACATTTCATTAGCGTTACTTGTGCTCTCTTTCATAGGAAACACTGTTTGGCTGGTGGGGAACAGTAGCACGGCACAGTGGAGCCAGCAGTCTTTCTCAACATCATTTTACAGAGGAAACGTCCACTGGCAAGTGAGAGAAGTAGACATACTAAGAGTGAGAGTTGAATGTTTCACTGATCTTACATCTGACTGAGAACAAGGCCTATGATTCCAAAAACTCATCTGTATTTAAGTAAAGTTTTGATTAAATGTTTTCATTAAATAGTCATTTTCAATAATGTTTTGACCAATGAGAAATTGAAGAGGGTCGAAATTGAATTATGTTTAGGATGTCTATCAATGTTTTGGTTTTTTTTTTTTTTTGCTGTTGTTGTTTTTTATGAGATGTTCTAACATTTAAAATACATTTGGTGGATGAGCCCCTTGTTGCTTTATGTGACTTTGACTGCTTTATTATATTACGTGTTGCACTACTCTAGCACAGATACCTGAAAAAGTTCATGCTGGGTCAGAGCATCTCCAAAACGGGAGGTCTTGTGAGCTGCAGTGGTTAGTACCTACCAAAAGTGCTCCAAGAAAGGACAACTGGCAACAGGGTCATGGGTGCCCAAGGCTCACTGATGTAGGTGGGGAGTGAAGACTAGCCCATTTGGTCCGATCCCACAGAAGCGCTACTGTAGCACAAATTCCTGAAAAAGTTAATGCAGGCTATGATAGAAAGATGTCAGAACAGACAGTGCATCACAGCTTGCTGTGTATGGGGCTGCGTAGCAGCAGACCGGTCCGGGTGCCCATGCTGACCACTGTCCAACGCTGAAAGTGGTAGAAAATGGGTAGGCTTGCATGGTGAGCGTTCAAAATAATCTAAGACTAATAATAAACACAGCTAATCATCCTTGTTTTTTGCTCTCTGGTTTTTTAATTCAAATCGTGGGTGTTAGTCTGCCTTTCTTGTTTAACTTTCAGTCTCTCCTCATAAATATGACCATCATAAGACTTTTTAAAAATTAGGTCAACATTAGCAGTTTCTACCATTTTGTGCCAACAAGTAGCTAAGCTGCTAGCTGAATAAGTGACAGATAGCCAGATAGAATTATGAACAGCAAATCTCTTAAATTAATGCAAATAATCAAACTAAACTTTATACTTGTAATTGTAATTATTTACAACATTTAGAAATATTTCCACCACTACTGCAGTCTTCATGAGATACTGACTGATGCTGACATGTTTAGGTTTGAGATGTCAGTCATGCTCGTTACCATTTCAGAGATTGGCAGTTGGTTATGAAGTTTACTTCTGGAGTGGCTTCTGGGTGGGATTTAAAATGACTTGTTAAAAGCATGTTGTCCAATGTCCAATGTTTTGTCCCATTAAAACACATATGTGAGATTCAAGTAGACACCCAGAGAAGCATGGTATCTCTGAGAAAACTTTGCATTAATTCAATGAACAGTACAATATTGCATGAGATATTTGAATCATTGAAACGTTGAATTCCACCAAGATTGATTAATAATATAGACACTTTCATAAACATTTCATTGCCACGTTTTAACACAGATAAACCTAATGCAGAATATCCATACTTTCTTACTCCTCTTTTCTTTCATATGTATGTGTTAAGACAGTGTTCCTTACTGTCTTTAAGGATTTATGATAACTGTGATTTTGATCTACTGTGGAGTTATTGTTTTGCATGAAAGGACTTTCCTTTTGGAGCTGTATTTTTCACTGAAAACTGCCACCAAACAATCACCCCTCTCCCCTCTGGTTGGCCCCTAGGAAACATGTCCAAAGAGCACAGGACAAACAAATGTGGACCCTGTCCCCAGCAACAGTCTTAATGATGTCCAGTTAAGCATGACAAATATTGCACAAGTGGAGATAGAAGCTACAGTCTTGTAGTGCACATATATTTATATAGAAAGGTTTTCTTTAAAATGTTCTTAGATATTAATAACACACAGCCATGTGAAAATGGACAACAGATTATATGATCTAGAACATTTTAATTATTGTATATGCCATATATTTAGTAACTTAAATGTTTGTACAGTGCATGTGTAATCATCATATTGGAAACATGTATAAACGTTTCCTTTCCCAATGAAAATGATGCAGTTTTTAGGAGAATGCATGGACAGACTCACAGAGTTGAAGCACTGTGAAAACAAGCACACCTTTTGAAGGGTTTATGACCTACAATAGGATTTGCGAAGCTGTTGGTGTTGGTGATCTGAGTATGGGTTAAGGGGTATATAACCCCATGTTTTAGGCATTTACAGCCAGTAGTCTTTGATTCTTTGAAATGTGCTGTCTCTTAAAATGCTCACCATTTTACCATTTTACCCACAAAAATGCCATTTCTTTCTCACAAGCACATCGGTGGGAAATGAGTGAAAGCTCAAGTAGATGTTTGCTTGATTTATTCGTGCATTTAGAGTTGCTGCTGAGAACTGTATTTATTTTACTGTATTTGATTCACTATCTCACCAGACATTTTGAAACGCTATGCCTCATACTCATACCTTTAAGTGTGCTGCTTTATTTTTCACTAATGTTCACTATCCAGCTGTGTGATAATTAAATTTCAGTTGGGTTGGGGGTTTTTTGTGCTTAGCTATTCCAAATAAAATGGACTGGGAGTGTATAGCATGGCATTTAGGTTTGTTATTTGGTCAGTGTGTTAGAAGACGATACCTGCAATATTTTAAAGTAGTCTACTGTGCCTTATATACATGTGCTAACAGGAGTTGTATGCACAGGTGAATACAAGGCTGTATATATTGTATGACATAACCACACAACATTACCTGTTTCATTGAGTTTGGGATAAATCTACGTAAGACTCATAACTCCTATGAAGGAAATATAACAGTAGTGATTTGCTTTGAAAGTTGAAATGTAGTGATGTTGATGAACTATCTAATAAGACAGCTGTGTGTTGTAATAAGAGACAAGCCCTTGTGTTAGCTTGTGAACCAGCATTTGCAGTTTTAATCTGTATTAAACCCTTACATCAAGAGGGTGTAGAGTCTGATGTAATGGGCAAATTATTTAATAATATTATTTAAGAATTATATTTGGGGGTTTTTTCTAGCATATGTCACACTGACAGTATTGATGAGATAAATTCCAGTGATTTTATGTCAGTACTCCACTGTAAAAAGGATTACAGAAAGTCCAAGTGAAATGCAGACTGTAACATATTGTACATGTTCAAATTAATTTAATTGTATAAGGATATATTTGAACAACCAGAACAACCTTTCACATTCTTAGAAATAGGTTTTCCATTATCCATCACGTTCTGAGAACTCTGGAAATTATTCTATAGATCTCCAATATATTTCTAGTTTGTTCCAGTGCCACATCAGCCTTCCCATCCTGTTTCCTGCTTCTGCACAGCCTATTTGTCTCATATGTGTACTTAAGAGGGGTGACCCTGCTTTGTTGTTATGCAATTTATCAAACAGAGAGTTAGCAAGAGAGAGAGGGGGAGAGAGGGAGAAGGGAGGGAAGAACTTCAGGGAAAACAACCGCCCAGCTACCAAATGCTATTTTTAAGAACTGGCTTGAGCTTGACCGACTGAGCTGAATTTTAAACACTGCAGTCTGAACCAAAAGCAAACAGCAAAAAAAAAAGGATATGAGGTGACATTTAATGATCTATCCTTAATGTTTCTCATGATGTTTCTCTTGTTCCTGTTTGTGATCCTCATCAACTGCAATTATTTGGTGAACTACTGAGCCATGAGCGTCCTGATTGTACTTACTCTACTTGTGCTGTGTGCGGCCAAAGTGCATTGTGGTCAGGACAGTCCTGCATGTCCTCGGAAAGGTAAGTGAACTATAGCCTTCATTTCAGCTGCTACTGTTAAAGACAAATGAGGAAGATGATCAGGCTGTTACTTTCAGTAGTCACATCCATTTTATCAGCAATTAGTGTGTTATATAAAGGTTCACCAATTAAAATAACTTTTTTACATACTCAATATGGGCATTGGTAGCTCAGTGGTTAAGACGTTGACCTACTGATCGGAAGGTCATGAGTAAAAACCCCAGCACCACCAAGCTGCCACTGTCTATTAGTATCTCCGTAAGATCAAAACCACTGACAGGTGACGTGAATAACATTGATTATCTCATTACAATGGCAATTGTCAAGGGGAGGGATATATTAGGCAGCAAGTGAAAAGTCAGTTGTCAAAGTTGATGTGTTGGAAGCAGGAAAAATGGCAAGCGTAAGAATCTGAGCAACTTTGACAAAGGGCAAATTGTGATGGCTAGACAACTGGGTCAGAGCATCTCCAAAACAGCAGGTCTTGTGGGGTGTTCCTGGTATGCAGTGGTTAGTACCTATCAAAAGTGGTCCAAGGAAGGACAACTGGTGAACTGGCCAGGGTCATGGGGACCCAAGGCTCACTGATGTATGTGGGGCGTGAAGACTAGCCCATCTTGTCCCATCCCACAGAAGAGCTACTGTAGCACAACTTGGTTAAAAGATTCATGCTGGCTATGATAGAAAGGTGTCAGAACACACAGTGCATCACAGCTTGCTGTGTATGGGGCTGCGTAGCTACAGATCGGTCAGAGTGTCCATACTGACCCCTGTCCATACCCAAAAGCGTCTACAGTGAGCATGTGAGCATCAGAACTGGACCATGGAGCAATGGAAGAATTGCTCAATGACAAAGAGTTCAAGGTGTTGTTTGGCCTCCAAATTCCCCAGATATCACTTTGATCGAGCATCTATGGGAAGTGCTGGACAAACAAGTCTGATCCATAGAGACCCCACCTCACAACGTATGGGACTTAAAGGATCAGCTACTAGCGTCTTGGTGCCAGATACCACAGCATGTGTTTAGAGGTCTTGTGGAGTAAGTGCCTCGATGGGTCAGAGCTGTTTTGGCAGCACAGGGGGAGCCTACACAATATTAGGCAGGTGGTTTTAATGTTATGGCTGATCGGTGTACATTGTTATACCAGAGGTTATGTTTCATGTTGTTTGTTTTCAGAAGTCCTGGCTTCAGGTAGTTTGCATCTAGGGTCCCTGATACCTGTACCCTGATACCCTGATACTTTTAGCTATGCTCATCATAGCTGGTTCAATCTTAATGTTTTCAGAATTATCTTTTAAATACTGAAAAATCTGTAATAAAATCTAAGCAAGGACATCAGTACTCTTAGTTTTAAAGTCACTTTTATTTAGTATTGAAATAGTAACAAGTCCAGGAAGAGCAGGAGAGAGCATGTGAATGTGCGCTACAAGTAGCAAAAGACTAGCAGACTGGTTATTGTACAACCCCAATTCCGTAAAATTGGGACAGTTTGGAAAATTTTAAAAACAAACAAAAAGAGTTATTTTAAAATTCAATTTGCTCTGTATTATAACCATTATTAACACATTATTTGATGTTTTACTTTGTGAATTTAATTTATTTTTGAAAATATACACTGATTTCAAATCTGATGACTGCAACACACTCCAAAAATGTTGGGACAGTCGACTGTTTACCACTGTGTAACATCACCTTTTCTTTTAATAACACTTATTAAGCGTTTAACTCCAGTTGGTTAAGTTTAGCAAGTGAAATTTTCCCCCATTCATCCATTATGCATTTGTTCAGCTGCACAACTGTACGGGGCCTCCGTTGCCTTATTTTGCGTTTCAGAATGCGCCACACATTCTCAATCTGAGACAGGTCAGGACTGCAGGCAGGCCATGCTACCACCCACACTCTGCTTACGCAACCATGCACTTGTAATCCGGGCAGAATGTGGTTTGGCATTGTCCTGCTCTGGATGGCAGCGTATGTTGCTCCAAAATGTGTGCAAGTTACCCATGCCATGGGCACTGACACACCCCCATACCATGACAGACGCTGGCTTTTGGACCTGACGCTGATAACAGCTTGGATGATCCTCTTCCTCTTTAGCCCAGAGAACATGACGGCTGTTTTGTCCAAAAACTATTTGACATGTCGACTCGTCAGACCACAAAACATGATTCCACTGTGCTACTGTCCATCTCAGATGAGACCGAGCCCAGAGAAGTGGGTGGGGCTTCTGGACACTGTTGATGTATGGCTTCTGCTTTGCATAGTAAAGCCTTAACTTGCATCTGTGGATGTAGCGGCGAATGGTGTTGACTGTCAAAGGTTTACCAAAGTATTCCCGATGTCAGGATATCCATGTCAGGATATCCATTACAGACTCATGACAGTTTTTCAGACAGTGACATCTGATATCAGAGATCGTGCATAAGTGGTTTTCAGCCTTGCACTTTACGCACCGAGATTTGACCGGATTCCTTGAATCTTTTAATTATATTGTGCATTGTAGAAGGTGAAATGCCCAAAAAGTCTTTGGGGAATGTTTTTGGATTATTCGCTGACGCATCTGTTGGCAGACTGGCGCGCCTCGACCCATCCTTGCTCTGATTAGACGATTGCCTCACCTGTTTCACATCACCTTCTTATTTCAACTTGTCACATCGCTATTAGTCCTAAATTGCCCCTGTTCCAACTTTTTTGGAACATGTTGCAAGCATCAATTTCAAAATAAACTTTCATCTTCAAAAACTATGCAGTTGATTACGTAAAACATCAAATATCTTGTTTTTATATGTTTTTTGTTTAAATACGAGTCACAATTACAAATCACTCCTCTTTGTTTTATTAGCATTTTCCATACTGTCCCAACGTTTTCGGAATTGGAGCTGTAAATATGAAAATTCCTTTAACTTTACAGATATTTAGGGCTCACGCCTTTCATTCTGCCACTTTAGTCGAAACATAATTTCTTCTAAAACAACTTCAACGTATTAAGGATTGCACACACACACATAGAGAGAAATATATGGTAGGTCTTTTATTTTTTTGCTTTTTAGTTTAATCACAGACAAGGTTTTCTTCTGGCAGGCTTCTGCAGGGGATCAGGGTTGCAGTAGATATCTAAGCTAGGTTAGCAGGTGCAAGAAGTGCCTGCTGCCTTTTGTGTTCTTGGGTGCCAAGTGTTTTAAAATCTTGACAGGTGCAGTCTTATTATCTGTGCGCATTAAAGTACTTCATCCACTGAAGCAAGGCAAATTTTTGAACACTGACACAATGAGCTTTTTGGGAAAATGTATAGTCTCTAGATTATAGTCAGAGAATATATAGTCAGAGCAAAGTGGCACAACAGATAAGCGTCACCAGGAGATCGTAAGTTCTCTGAAACTCCTGACAGTGCCAGAGCCATTGATGGCTGGGAGTCTCTGGGTAGGAGCGATGGCATTACTCTCTCCCCTGTCAATCAGAGTGACACTAGTCAATCGTCGGCATCCATGAGCTCATGTATGCACTGTGTTGTAGCCTGAGCAGGAGTTTGAAAAGATGTGGTGGCTGGCTTCACATGTGTGGGAGGAAGCATGTGACATACAGGTCTTCACCCTCTTCAGTTCATAGCTGGTACATGATGGGGTAAGCTAGCTAGTGTGTAGGAATTGGCAAATAATGGAACTGTGAGAAAATGGGCATTAAAAAAGGTCTTTAAAGATTTGTGGTGAGTAAGAGTGATTGGTCACTGTCATTCAAATGGCATTTTCTGCTGAAAGTAAGAAATTCATGGACATGTATAGTCATGAAACGGAAAGCTAGAAGCAAATACATCTGATCCACACAAGCTCCATAACTTTTCCCTTTTCAACCTTTACTATACTCCCTCAGTGCTGATGACTTTGTCACCTTCTATGATGAGAAGATTGCACAATCACTCTTGCCATTCTATCTCCTTAGCACATTTTTAACCTCACTATATTTTCTCATCTTTCTACAGAAGAGATTCTGTAAATTCTCTTGACTAGCAATCCTAACACTGGCCCCTTGGATCCCATCCTATGCACAATGCTCCAGACCATCTTACACAACCTCCTCCCCTTCATTAATTCCATCATAAATAAGGCTGCAATGATTACTCTGGATAATCGATAGTCAGTTATTTTAAAAATGCCAACATGTGTTTTGAAATTCAACTAGTTTTTTACCAATAACATAAATGGAAGAGCATACAGACCACTATTCTTGGGTAGTATGTACTAGTAGCAACACCTCTGTACCACACAGCAGTGAGCAAAACTGTTTTCAGGCTCAAAACTGTTGAGGCAGTTTTATAGCTGTCTCCATGGATTTCACTTGCAACATACAGAGCCGTCAGAGCTCAGTCTTAATGTTGTTTCACACTGAGTTGATGTGAACACAACCAACAGAAAACACAAGGGTGAGAGCCATGGTCTCTCTCGCAAACACAACACTGAATGGCAACAAAGGAGGAAATTAAAAAGCAAACCTAAAACACTGACCAATAAAACACAAAATCAGCTGACGGTTTGTGCTTAGTGAGTGAAATATACTAATATACTATAACGGTTGATGTTACAGCTTCATATTACATATGATTCTAGGGGCTTGATCCTATATATATTTTTATGTAGTACTAAAATATGTGTAGCAATTTGATAGTTAAGTTTAATTTTGAACTTTTAACCTGTTTAATTTTGGCTTATTGAACTTAATGATGATGAGTGCAGTGATGATGGTGATGATGATGATGATATTATTTGCAATTATTTCCTTTTCCTCATTTTTTCCCCAATTTAGTATTGAATTCCCACTAGCTAAACTCCCCCATCACATGACAGCCACCAACCTTAAAGGCAAATACATGCGTTCTCCGAGACATGTAATGTCAGCCAACTGCATCTTTTCAAACTGCTGCTCATGCAGTGTAACAGGGCACCATAACACACTTTAAGGAAAGTGCTAACTGGCTCTATTTGCATACATGATTAACAGAAGAGAGAGTATGACACCTGCCCCTCCTCCCCCCAAAGAGCATGGCCAGTTTTGTTCCCTTGTCTACTAGCCACAGATGGCTGTGGCATTGTTGGGAATTTGATCTCACAGTCTCTGAAATACAGGCCAAACAGTTTTCTGTTGCTCACAGTTTTGTATTAGATTATATTATTGAATAAACAATAATGGCAAATTATATTTATTTCAGCCTTTCTCATTTAGAAGCCAGATTTAAGCAGATTAATAGATTGTTTGTTGAATAATTCACATGAATAATAGGCTATTAAAATTAGTTTTTAGCAGCCATAATCATAAACGACTCCATAAAATCTGGTCATGTATCAACTGCCTTCATGACAGAGTTATACCTATTGTAAAAGCCCGACTAGATACCTCAGACATCAGCAAATACCAGCCAGTATCACTTCTTTCCTTTCTTTCTTAAATTCTTGAATGGTTGTATACAATGATATGTTTCTCTTTCTTACCCAGAGCACCCTCCATTATCCTAACCAGTCTGGCTTCAAAGCAGCACAGACACAGCTCTTGTAGCAGCTCTTGTAGCTGTTACTGTCATCCGTACTCCGTGATCTTTCAGCAACATTCGACACTGTCCATCACAAGTCTCTCCTGCCCAACCTTATGAGCCTTAGAAACAGTGGCCCTACATAGCAGTGGTTTGCTTCAACCTGGTGGGACAGCCGTATGAGATGACATGGTAAGAAGAGCTCTGCAAACTCTCCGTTGGTGTCCTACATGGCTCAGTACTAGGTCATCTTCAATTCAACCATTATACCCACTCTCTCAGTGAGGTATTACTCTAACATAGTTTAATATCCTCACATCCTCGTAAACCACTACTATGCTGATGACACCCAACTCTTCCTTTCGTTCCTTAGACAGTCATATTTCTTCATGGATTGCATGACAGAGATCACGTCATGCTGAAACTAAATCCCAACAAGACTGAGCTGCTGGGCATGCATTTCCATGGAAATGCATCCCTATATCAAATACTTGTGATGGGATTACACCATCTGGCTATCCTCTTCACAATGCTAACCTGAATCATTCATGCAGCTCTATCATTTACAACATAAGGATCCGGCCATTTCTACCCATGGAGGCCACTCAGGTGTTTGTTGACATTTTGAGATTGGACTACTGCAACTCGATCCTGGCAAGTCATCCACTGCATGCTTTGGAACTGGTCCAGAATGCAGCTGCATGACTTGTTTTCAATCTCTTAAAGTTCTCCCACATCAGCCTACTTCTCCATTCTCAACTTCACTGTTATCTTCACTGTTATCTTGTAGCTCCCTGCATCAGATTCAAAAGACTGATACTTGCCTACAAAACTAAAATCATGCCAGCCTGCACCTACAGTGGTGCTTGAAAGTTTGTGAACCCTTTAGTATTTTCTATATATCTGCATAAATATAACCTAAACATCTTCATTTTCACACAGTTCTAAAAATAGATAAAGAGAATCCAATTAAACAAATGAGACAAAAATATTATACTTGGTCATTTATTTATTAAGGAAAATGATCCATTATTACATATCTGTGAGTGGCAAAAGTATGTGACCCTTTGGGATTAGCAGTTAATTGAAGGTGAAATTAGAGTCAGGTGTTTTCAATCAATGTGATGACAATCAGGTGTGTCAAAGTCTGATCTTCACAACACGTGTTTGTGGAAGTGTATCATGGCATGAACAAAAGAGATTTCTGAGGACCTCAGAAAAAGAGTTGTTGATACTTATCAGGATGGAAAATGTTACAAAATCATTTCTAAAGAGTTTGGACTCCACCAATCTACAGTCAGACAGATTGTGTACAAATGGCAGAAATTAAAGACCATTGTTACCCTCCGAAGGAGTGGTCGACCAACAATGATCACTCCAAGAGCAAGACGTGTAATAGTCCATGAGGTCACAAAGGAGCCAGGATAACTTCTAAGGAATTAAAGACCTCTCTCACATTGGCTAATGTTAATGTTCATGAGTCCACCATCAGGAGAACCATGAACAACGGTGTGCATGGCAGGGCTGCAAGGAGAAAACCACTGCTCTCCAAAAAGAACATTGCTGCTCGTCTGCAATTTGTAAAGATCACGTGGACAAGCCAGAAGTGTAATGGAAGATTGTTTTGTGGATAGATGAGACTAAAATATCATTTTTGGCTTAAATGAGAAGGGTTATGTTTGGAGAAAGGAAAACACTGCATTCCAGCATAAGATCCTTAGTCCATCTGTGAAACATGGTGGTAGTAGTATCATGGTTTGGGCCTGTTTTGCTGCATCTGGGCCAGGACAACTCATTATTATTGATGGAACAATGAATTCTGAATTACACCAGCAAATTCTAAAGGAAAATTCAGGACTACTGTCCAAGAACTGAATGTCAAGGTAGGCCATGCAGCAAGACAACGACCCTAAGAACACAAGTCATTCTACCAAAGATGTGGTTATGGTTAAAATGGTTTAAGAAGAGTAAAGTTAATGTTTTGGAATGGCCAAGTCAAAGTCCTGACCTTAATCTAATAGAAATGTTGTGGAAGAACCTGAAGCAAGCAGTTCATGTGAGGAAACCCACCAACATCCCAGAGTTGAAGCTGTTCTGTACTGAGGAACGGGCTAAAATTCCTCCATGCCGATGGATACGTTTAGTTGCGGTTATTGCTGCACAAGATATTTACACCAGATACTGAAAACAAAGGTTCACATACTTTTGCCACAGATAATTTTCCTCAATAAATAAATGACCAAGTATAATATTTTTCTCGCATTTGTTAACTGGGTTATCTTTATATACTTTTAGGACTTGTGTGAAAATCTGATTATGTTTTCGGTCATATTTGTGTAGAAATATAGAAAATTCTAAAGGTTTCACAAACTTTCAAGCACTACTGTACCTGAAGGCACTTATCAGATCCCACGCTGTACCATGTTACATTTGAGCATCTAACATAGCTCAACTGGACCCACCATCAAGAAAGATATGCACTTCTTCTCTCTTCTGTCTTCTGCACCCAGGTGGTGTATTGAATTTCCAAAGGCTCTCAGAACAGCTCTGGCTATCTTCAAATGAGTACTGAAGACATACTTCTTCACCAAACACTAGATTAGTGTAATGATCACTAATTTTAAAAAATCCCTTGACTTCTGTGTTTTCTTCCTGTATTAACTTCTCTCTAACAGGGTTTTAGCTTGAACTATTATAATGATATGTTTATTTTGGAGACTATAAAGTATTTCTATAAGTCAGTCTGTATAACAGTAAATGAAAGTACCCATCTCCCTGGCATCTTTACCTGGCATTGACTCTGAATGTTGCATGTCTTTCTCCACATTTTAGCTTGTTTGCTATGTGCTAAGGTTTTGGATTTTTTTTTTTCTAACTGATGTACTTAGTTAATTGGAAATTGTTGTTTTAGCTGTGTTTCTATTCAGTTGTGTGAGTGTGTGTGTGTGTGTGTGTGTGTGTGTGTGTGTGTGTGAGATATATATATGTATAAAGTTGTTTTTTTTTTTTTCTCAGTTGTGTCTCAATTCAATTTAAGTACTCATTTGCTTTAAATATAGGCATAGGAAAACAGCAGCTGCTAACCATTGTGACACATTAATGCATTCACCACATTAAAAGGGGAGTGATTCAATTGTGAGCCAATGCAAGTCTGCAGACAGCAGACACTCTCTTTATGTTTAATCAATTTTCACAAAATGTCACATCTTAAAAATATATTAAAAACATTTGCTGATAACTTTGCCGTGGTGTGTGTAGTTTAGATCTCAATGGCATTGCATGCAGCTCGTTTGCTAATTGGCACCCTGTTCTTTTTTTGTTATTAGTAATATTTTTACTTGTGTAGACTAGTAGCCATTCTGATGGAGAACATTATAACATTAGACGTGCACATCCAGAAGGTAGATAGGACTAGTGAGAGTCCTCACAGAGGGAGAATGGTTGGCAACTCTGCAGCATAGTCGCAAAGCCAAGGCTCAAGCTAAGACATCCCCACGGAAGCACCATTTCTCTCCGCTTAAACTTGTCCAATAGGTTTGCCTGACTCAATGAGCAGCCAGCTGAGAAGCCTGTTGATATTGCTCTGATTTTAAGCGGCACCAGTAGCTATGTATACCCGGAGCCAGGGTACTGAACATTCAGGAAATCTTGGGAAAGCGCAGCTCTCATTTCATGTAACGTGTCTCTTAGTACAGACATAGTTCATTGGTAATAGTCTACTAGGTGTCTTGAGGTGTCACCCAGGTACAATCCTTATTGTGACTATTAAAAAAAAAATTAAATGAAGAAATCTCAGAAATTTGTTTCTGCACAATATTACATGTAACACACTTATTGTAAATAAAATAAGTTATCAAGAATTTAATGTACTTTACTAAGATTTGGGTGAGCATCTAGCTTTGAATGAGGCTAGCTCTATATATATATATATATATATATATATATATCCCTCATCTAACTGGCTATGGAGGAGGTGTCACGACTATGTATAATCATATTCTAGGCATTACCCAAAAATTCGGATACAAACTTCACTAATTTGAAGTACATTTGTTAATATAACTGATACAGCCAAAATACTGCTCCATCATTTCCACTAATTAGTATTTCCAGGCCAACAGTGTGCTATTAGGAATTTCTAAAGCAATTTGCAGACTTCCTCTTGAATCCATTGGGTTTATTTTGATAGTAGATATTAGTCTCAGAATATAACAGGCCCTCTCATTATAGTAGATTTATCCTTGACTCAATGACATTTTTCATAGATATTTACAACAGAACTGCAGCACAAGTTGATCAGCCAGTAAGGACTCAAGTGACGCAAAGAGACATTTCATACCTCCACTACTTCCCAACGACAACAAGAAGTCATTTCAACTGTGTGCTCAATGCTATGACCTAAATGCTATTTTGGCAGCTGAGCTACCTACAAGATTCTCACCTGAAGTGTTTTTTTTTTTTTTACTCGTTCACTGCAACAAAGACACTTGAAAAGGCTCAGTAAGATGGCATTTTCTAACTTGCCACACAGACTGCCAAATGGCTATGGAATCCAATAGTGTAGGGATTGAACCAGCACCTGAGTGGCTTCTGTGGATAGAAATGTCCGGATCCTCCTAATGTTGTAGAGAAGAAACCATGTGCGAGTCAGTTTTGCAATGTGAGGCCAGAAGGACAGTGCTTGACTATAATTACCCCAAGGTTGTGTGACAGATGGTGAGATCTGAGAGTTGTCCAGGGAGATAAAAAAGAACTTAACAGGGGGATACATCCTCAGGGTGTAGAGAAGCTCCACTTTGCTGGAATTTAGTTTCAGCTGTTGAGCTGCTATCCATGACAAGATGTCTGCCAGACATGCTGAGATCTGTGCAGAAACATAAGTGTCTGAGGGAGGAAAGGACAGGATGAGTTGAGTGTCATCAATATAGCAGTGATATTAAAACCCGTGTGAGAGGGGGTATAGAGAGAGAACAGAAGACCCAGCACCCAGTCTTGTGGGACATGATGGAGCAGATGTAGATCCCCTCCATGTCACCTGATATGACCATCCCTCTAGGTAAGAAGCAAACCATTGCCATGCTGTTTCCTGAATTCCAAGACTCATGAGGATGGACAAGAGTCTTGTGCTTGATTGTGTTGAAGGCTGCTGAAAGGTTGAGGAAGATGAGGACTGATGGCAGTTTGGCCGATCTAGCGGCAGATCTATGAATCTTCTCTGTAATAGCTGATCTATGAAACTTCTCAGTAATGGCCACAATGGCAGTTTCTGTGGAGTGTCTGGAGATGGTCTGTAAACATTCACTGTGAACAGTCAAAGTCAGTTGAATTCAATGCTGCCCAAATTGAAGAAAACAAGAAAATTTTCAGATCTCTGGAAAGGCAAATAACCACCCTATAGAACAAAAATATTGCAACTCATCATCCAATTTGTAGTGAGGACTGTAAGTGCACCGCATGGAGTAGACATATTTTTGTGAGCTCCCCTTCATTCTTTGAAATTAAATTTAAAATGTTTTGTTTGTTTGTTTTTTTAATTACAGTTTGCAGCGTTATTTGCAGTTTTTGGAATCCCTGCCTCTTTTTTCATAAAATGACTAAACCAAAAAAGGCTGAAAAATCATCAGATGAATCAAAAGAAAAATTGCTGGGTGAAAACATGCTGGTGCTAGCAAGGCTATCTTGCTAATTTCAGAGACTAATCTGGTATTTCTGACATCCTCTCTGCTATACATGAAATGAGCTGCAAGCTAAATGACTGATTCAGCAGACTGGAGTCCACTCTACAGGCCACACGGACTACAATCAGTGATTATGGCAGTTGGGTTGCTGATGTTGAGCTAGCCAAAAATGCTTACCTGAAAACATGGAAAAAGTTCGACCAGTGGAGTTCCTTTTTAAGTTTTTTTTTTTTCCAGATTTGCTGGGCACCAAGAGCTTTCATAAACCCATAGACACTGAACATGCTCTGCACATTGGGGGACAACCACCAAGAAGGCTCTGCCCACCCATGAGTAATGATTGCCAGGATCCATTACTGTCAATTGAGGGAAAAGGTTCTGCTGCTGGCTTAATAGTCTCCCCTAACCTTTGGTGGTAAGGCAATTCATTTCTTCCCTGATATTCCAGCAGATGTAAGGCAGCAAAAACATTTTGATGATACACAAAAGAAACTGAAGGATGCTGGGGCTACCTGTGGATTTCTCCCTGCTCTTCACCGTGCCACTCATAACACTACCAAGTTGTTTAACTTACTGCAGGAGGCTGACACGTTATCTGGACAGTTAGAAACTGACATCAAGCTCCTGAACTGATACAGTGGGGTTTCATCACAGCGGACGATTGTGGGAAGGGTGTAGTTCTTCTGTTACTGACCTTCATTTTTACATTGCATAATGCATGCGTTGTGCTTTATGTGATGTGATCCTGGATTTCTGGTTATCCGTTCATGCCCAGATATTGATTCATTCTTTGAGTTGTTTGGTGTAGTGCTATTTTGTAATAGTAGTCAGTACTGCTTTAGCTCTGTGTGCTTTATGGCTTCAGACTCTCTTTTGTTTATGAAGGGATACTTTTACCTGCTCGGGTAGTTTGCTGTTTTTCAAGCACATCATCAGTTTTTCTTTGTTTTTTGTTTTTTTCAGGGTGCATTGTGCAAACTTCTGCTTGCAGGGCAAAATCTATGTTTTTAATCACAGATGGTTCGGTCGCTGCAGTTAAACAGCTGTGGTGTCACTTTCACAAGCTGTAACATATGTAGTATGGGTCACCTGGTAAAACGTGTTAAATTATTCTCTCATCTGAAATCCCTTTCAGTGGACATCGTATTTTTACAGGAGACACATATTAGGCCATCTCAGTGAGCCAGATTATGGTGCAGATATTTCAATCCACATTACCTAGTAAAGCTTGTGGAGTGGCTATCATTATCAAAAAGACAATTCCATTGGAAAAATCTTCACTATAACTGGTCTTCATGGGCTTTATACACCAATCAGCCATAACATTAAAACCACTGTGAATAACCTCATTAAAATGGCACCTGTCAAGTGGTGGAATATATTAGGCAGAAAGTGAACAGTCAGTTCTCAAAGTTGATGTATTGGAAGCAGGAAAAATGGGCAAGCATAACAATCTGAGCGACTTTGACATGGGCCAAATTGTGATGGCTAGACAACTGGGTCAGAGCCTCTCCAAAATGGCAGGTTTTGTTTGGGTTTAATGAAGGGTTATTTCATTTGAGATTCAACCAGTGATTGATTCATAGGATAGAACATTTTTGGTTTAGACTTTTTTAGTAGGTCGTAAAAGCTTTAGGTTATACAATCATATATGGCTATGAAGCTATTTATGAAAAATGATATGAACTGAAATGCTGTTTTTTTTGTGAAGAGCAATTTGAAGGTTACAAAATAAATCATACTGAAGGTCGCTTGGATAATGGTAATATTTGATAAAAAGTGACAAATATATTTTATGGAATGTTTTATTTCAAATTTAAAACTGCAAATAGATTAGGTTCCACTTTTGTCAGCCGAGAACAGAAAACTGAGGCTACATTGGGCACAGGCTCACCAAAACTGGGCAGCTAAAGACTGGAAAAACGTAGCCTGGTCTGATGAATCTCGATTTCTGTTGATGCACACAGATGGTAAGGTCAGAATTTGGCATAAACAGCATGAATCCATGGACCCAACCTGCCTTGTATCAATAGCCCAGGCTGGTGGAGGTGGTGTAATGGTGTGTGGAAAGTTTTCTTGGCTAACTTTGAGCCCGTTAATACCAATCAATCTTTACTTGAATGCCACAGCCTATTTGAGTTGTTGCTGACCATGTGCCATTCATGGCCACAATATACCTGTTTTCTAATGGCTACTTCCAGCACGATAATGCATCATGTCACAAAGCAAAAGTTGTTTCAGACTGGTTTCATGAACATGATAATGAGTTCAGTGTTCTTCAGCGGCCTTCTCAGTCACTGGATCTAAATCCAATAGAACACCTTTGGAATGTGGTAGAAAGGATATTTGCAGCATGAAAGTGCACTTGAAAAATCATATCATCATGGACCAGAATCTCAAAGGAATGTTTCCAACATCTTGTGGATTCCGTGCCATGTTTTCAGAGCAAAGAGAGGCCCTACTCAGTATTAGTACAGTGTTCCCAAAAGTAAGAATAGTTATTAATAATATATATATATATATATAATAAAAATGTTTGGTGAGTTAGTTCCAGTTGGAAATTTAGTTGTAATTCTGTCATATGTAGTCATATTACACTAGTTGCTGAGGTCAAAGCTATAGCTCATTTGTCCCTCTGAACAAATGGGAATAGTTTAATAATTAATGTAAAAAAAAAAAAAAAAAAGCGGATAAATTGGGTACAAATTCTGCATTTGAAAGAAGGAAAAAAAATCCTAATTGAGCAATATACAATCACCATCCCTTTTATTAGGAACATCCATTTTATTGTACACCTGCACATTCGTGTAGTTATCTAATCAGCCAATCAGGTGGCAGCAGTGTAATGCAAAAGAAAGCATGCAGATACAGGTCAAGAGCTTCGGGTAATGTTCACATCAAACATCAGAATGAAGAAAAAGTGTGATCTCTGTGACTTTGATCGTGGCACACACAACAGTCTCTAGAGTCTACACAGAATGCTGTCTAAAACAAAAAACACTGAGTGAGCAACAGTTCTGTTGGTGGAAATGCCTTGATTATAAGAGAAAATGGCCAGATTGGTTCGAGCTGCCAGGAAGGATATAATAACTCATATAATCACCCTTTACAACCTTGGTGAGCAGAAAAGCATCTTATCATGCACAAAACATCAATTCTTGGTTTGATGGATAAGCTATAACAGCAGGGCCACATCAGGTTCCACTCCTGTTAGGCAAGAACAGAAATCTGTTCAGTTTTGGTGCTTATTCTCCTCTGATCTCTCTCATCAACAAGGTGTTTCAGCCTGCAGGCCCTCTGCTCACAGAATGCTTTTTGTTTTTTGCACCATCCATCTCTCCATCCATCTTCTATACCGCTTATCCTTCAGGGTCTCCGGGAACCTGCAGCCTATACCAGGGAGCATTGGGCACAAGGCGGGGTACACCATGGACGGGGTGCCAATCCATCACAGGGCACAATCACATACACATTCACACACCCATTCATACACTACAGACACTTTGGACATGCCAGTCAGCCTACCATGCATGTCTTTGGACTGGGGGAGGAAACTGGAGTACCCGGAGGAAACCCTCGCAGCATGGGTAGAACATGAAAACTCTGCACACACAGGGCCACGGTGGGAATCGAACCCCCGACCCTGGAGGTGTGAAAATCCCAAAAGTCTGTTTCTGAAATGCTTAAACCAGCCCATCTGGCACCAGCAACTTGATTACAATTCTTATATTCAGGAGGACGATGCCATTCCAGATTTATCCTCCCGTTTGCGGCTATAACAGCCTCCACGCTTCTTTCCACTAGATTCTGGAACGTAACTATGGGCATTTGCCCATTTGCAGCTGCAAGAAGTGAAGTGGGGCAGTGATGTAGGATTAGAAGACCTGAAGCAAGCAGGTTGAGCTGTTGCAGAACACATGGTTGACTATTGAAAAATCTATGATACCCAAAGCTACTGAGGTTATTCTTTTGGCTCAGGGCTCAGGTTTGTGGTTAAATATACACAAATGTGCATTACTACCAATTCAATTCAATTTTATTTGTATAGAGCTTTTAACAATGGACATTGTCACAAAGCACCTTTACAGAAATATATAAATTCTGGATATACATTTTAAATTTAGAAATCTATCCCTAATGAGCAAGCCAGGTGCGACGGTGGCAAGCAAAAACTTCCTGAGATAACATGAGGAAAAAACCTTGAGAGTAACCAGACTCAAAAGCGAACCCATACTCATCTGGGTGACACAAGATTATAAATAATTCCCAAACTGCGATGCACTGTGTTCTGACAACTTTCTTTCATAGCCAGCATTAACTTTTTCAGCAATTTGTGCTAAAGTATCTCTTCTGTGGGAATCGGACCAGGCAAGCTAGTCTTCGCTCCCCACATGCATCATTGAGCCTTGGGAGCCATGACCACCGGTTGTCCTTTCTTGGACCACTTTTGGTAGGTATTAACCACTGCATACTAGGAAAACCCCACAAGGCCTGCCATTTTGGAGATGCTCGGACCCAGTCGCCTAGCCATCATAATTTGGCCAAAGTCGCTCGGATCTGTATGCTTGCCCATTTTTCCTGCTTCCAACTTCCAACTGTTCACTTTCTGACTAATATATCCACCCCTTGACATTTCCATTGTAATGAGATAATCAGTGTTATTCATGTCACCTGTCAGTTTTAATGTTATGGCTGATCAGTGTACATCCAACATTATAAATTATATTTTAAAATATTTAAAATAATTATAAAATTATATCTAAAATATAAAATGATATATAATTTTATATATATATATATATATATATATATATATATATACACACACACACATATATATGTATATATACAACTACATGCTACATACAACTACTTTCCCCAGTGAATTGCACATATAATAATAGAATAGAATAGTTAATCTTTATTGTCAACTAAATTGATTTACAGTTTCCTTACTGGATGCTATTAGTTTACATTTTGATGAGAGGTTTTTTGTTTTTTTTACTAAATAGTGTGTATTCCTGTGTGGCAATGCAAACAGTGTAAACAATGTAGAAATATATAGATTTTTTATAATTGTAGTGCAATAACTTTTCATGTGCAAAATATCATAGTATTTTAAACAATAGTAGGAAGTTGAGGTAGTTTTCAAAGTGCGAGTAAAGAACAGACACTGTGTGCACTATTGGGCCTGAGAAATAGTCTACAGTACAGTACAGAGCATCAGCAGATAGTAGTGATACGGGTTCCGTTGATATCACTTTACTGAGTAGTTGATCTGTGATTGGTGTTTGTCAGTACAGTAATCAGATATGGGAAGTGTGAGAGACTGTTCATTGCAGGCAGGCAGGCAGTTATGGAGGGATTCTGGAGGACTGGTCCAGTGTAGCAATGGAGGTGGGGGAGAAGCTGTTCCTCAGTCTGTTTGACTCCTGAATCTCTTCGTGGGAGAGTTACTCAGTTATGATTAGTATTGAAAAAGTTATCTGTGCAATTTCAGGAAAGGTATATGTAAGAATTACATAAACTGAAAAATGAAATAAAAAAGTCAGATAACTGAAGGAGCAAGACAGTGGGAATTGTAAAGCCTGACTTGCACAATAGTGTTAAAAAAGAGTTTTACTTTACAATCACAGCTGAAGCATAGTACATCTGGGTCTGCACCATATTCAGGAACACAAACTAAACCTAGGAACATAGAAAACTATGAAAGTGGAGTTGCCTTGGCCAGTTGGCCAGTGTTTGTCTGGTTTTAGCTGTTTTAGCCTACTGGTAAACCTCTGACTACTAAACTATACCTACATACATACATATACACAGCCGGGTCCAAGTATTTGGACAGTGACAATTTATGTGATTTTGCCTCTGTACACCACCACAATGGATTTGAAACAAACAATCAAGATGTGACTGAAGTGTAGACTTTCAGCTTTAATTCAAGGGGTTTAAGAAAAATATTGCATTAACTGTTCAGGAATTATAGCCATTTTTTACACAGTGCCTCCATTTTCACAGGCTCAAAAGTAATTGGACAATTCAGTGATAAGCAGTTTCATGGCCAGGTTTGGCCTGTTTCCTCGTTATTCCATGACAAATTCAGGCGATAAAAGGGTTACTTGGAGTTGATTCCAAGTGTTGACTTTGCATTTGGTAGCTTTTCATGGGAACTCTCAATATGCAGTCCAAAGAGGTGTCAAGTGACAGAGGCCATCATTAGGCTGAAAAAATAAAAACAGATCTATAAGACAGATAGCAAAAACTTTAGGAGTGGCCAAATCAACAGTTTGGTACATTCTTAAAAAGAAGGAATGCACTGGCAAGCTCAGCAATGGCAGAAGGCCTGGAAGATCATGGAAGACAACTAAAGTAGATGATTGCAGAATTCTTTCCATGGTGAAGAAAAACCCCTTCACAACATCTACCCAATTCAAGAACAGTCTCACCTACATGAATGTGAATACAGAGAGTTTTCCTCAAGATGCAATCCACTACTAACACTCAAGAACAGAAAGCTAGATTAGGCTTTGCTAAAAAAAAAAAAATCTAAAAACCAAGAAACCAAGATTAACTTGTATGAAGAAAGAAAGGAAGGGCTCATGTTCCGAAGCACACCACATCATCTGTCAAACATGTGGAGGGGGTGTTATGGCATAGGCATGTATGGCTGCCAAAGGAAATGGGTCACTGGTGTTTATTGATGATGTGATTGCTGATAGAAGTAGCAGGATCAATTCTGTAGTGTATAGTGCTATATTTTCTGCACAGATTCAGTCAAATGCTACAAAACTGATAGAATGGCACATAACAGTACAGATGGATAATGACCCAAAACATACAGCGAAAGCAACCCAAGAAATGGGTAAAGCAAAGAAATGGAATGTTCTTAAATGGCCAAGTCAATCACCTGACCTCAACCAAATTGAGCATGCTTTTCATTTACAGAAAACAAAGCTGAAGGCAGAAAGACCCACAAACAAGCAGAAACTGAAGGCGGCTGTAGTAAAGACCTGGCAAAGCATCTCAAGGGAGGAAACTCAGCATTTGGTGATGTCCATGGGTTCCAGATTTCAGGCAGTCATTGACTGCTGATGACTTGCATAATAAAACTTATAATTATAATTATGTTACTTTGTGCAATTACTTTTGAGCCTGTGAACATGGAGGGACTATTTAAAAATGACTGTAATTCCTAAACGGTTGCAATATTTCAATGCAATATTTTTGTTAAACCCCTTGAATTAAAGCTGAAAGTCTACACTTCAAACACATCTTGATTGATTCATTTCAAATCCACTGTGGTGGTGTACAGAGGCAAAATTACAAAACATTTGTCAGTGTTCAAATACTTCTGGACCAAATACGTATAAATATGTGTGTGTTCTCTAACTAAAATGGGGGCACAGTTCAGTGTGATGAGCTGATGTTATAGATTCAGTTATGAGCTGATGTTATAGTGTGGCACTTGCTAAAGCTATCCCCTAACTTTTTTTTTTGTTGTTGTCTGTTTAAAGTCAGAAACTACCAAAGTAAGAGTATATACAGTTTAGATCATGCTTTTGTTAAATATTTCATGAAAAATTGCTCTTTAATTTGAATGATGGGTACAATCTAAGACATTATACTGTATGTCTGTTTAGGTTGCAGTTTGAGAAGCATTTCTCTGATCATGTAGCAGATCTACAAAAAGAGAGAGAAAAGGAGATCCGAGACATTAATGTGCATTGGCAACACAGGGTAGAGGAACTACAAACACAGGTACCACACTCACACACAGTTACACACACAGTCGTTTTATGTTCTGTAACCTTACTTCATGCTGTACCTATAGCTGGAGGAGAAAAAAGTGCTATTCCAGAGGAGCAAGGAAGAAAGAGATAAGGAGGACTGCCATGGTAATGACGAAATGAAGAGAATGAAGCTGGAGATCCAAAAAACAATAGAAATGAACAGCTCACTCAGTGCCCAGCTTTATGCCACAATTCAGGAGAAAGAGAAGTTAATAAAGAAACAACAGTTACAGGTAAATTGAAAAGTCAGGAAAATACTGTACAATTTGAGCCTTTTTTTTTTATTTTCTTCCCAATTTGGTCATTTTCTAATTCCCACCCACCATCCAGCTCTCCCCTATCATACTGTATGACAGCTACCAAGTAGGGAGGTAAAGGCTAACATGCTTCCACCAAGATGTATTAAGCCAGCTACCCACATATTTTCAAACTGCTCTTTTGCCTTCTATTACACACATGAGATTTTCCAGATTTACCAGAACTTGGCAAACTGACAATACTCCAGGTTTTGACCAGAGTAACCACATACAAATTTGGGCCATATAAATGAGACTGTTTAGTATATAGGTAATGTCTACATCAAAGTTATCAGAAGATAAAATCTGTCTAAGATATAAAAAAAAATTTATTAGATAGCTTTTGCTACAGTACCCCTGTAAAACAAGATCTTGATGCAACTTAAGCTGACAATAGTATTATAGACGTATGATGCTCTATGTTTTATGTGTGTGTTATAGGTTGTACAGGAGGAAGATGAGGGTGAGGAAGCAGTGAAGGACAATGAATTAACAGATGGGAAGAGAGATGAGCGTGGATGGCATCAGCGAGACCAGGAGTTGTTACGGGTAGAGAGACTCAACCACCAGCATGCCTTACAGGCTCTAGAGAAACATGCAAGTGAAGAGCTGCAGGCAGAAAGACAGCACCTTCACACCCAGTACAAACTACAGTTGGGTAAGAATGACAACATAGACACTATCGTTATTATCATAGGCGGCTATGGCATAGGTGGTAGAGCTGGTTGTCCACTAATCGTAGGGTTGGCGGTTCGATTCCCGGCCCACGTGAATCCACATGCCGAAGTGTCTTTGGGCAAGACACTGAACCCCAAGTTGCTTCTGATGGCAAGTTAGCACCTTGCGTGGCAGCTCTGCTACCATTGGTTGGTGTGTGTGTGTGTGTGTGTGAGAGAATGGGTGAATGAGACACAGTGTAAAGCGCTTCAGAACCACTAAGGTTAAAAAAGTGCTATATAAGTGCAGACCAGACCATTAACTAGTTTAAAAGATCTAAGTAAACAGAATGATAGAAATCTTTAGTTAAAATTAGAAACAACACATGTAATGTATGATATTGTGAGCTTAAGAATGAAAAAGTTTCCTTAAGCAATGAATTTCATTCATTCATTCAGTTTCCTTCTACTTTTCTTGGTTGAGGATCTTAGTGGCAATAGGCAGTCATGGCTTCTCTATCCCACAACACAGATTCCAGCTCCTCCTGGTGGTTCCTCAGACATTCCCAAATCAAGGTGCCACCAATACTTCGACTGGCACCTCCATTCAGAGGACAGCAGGCCCTACTCCAAGATTGCCAAGATCCACACCCAGTCACAAAACTTAAGAATAGCAACCTTGCATCGGAACCTGATTTACACTGCTTTATTCTTCTTCCAAAAAGAATATTTAGTTAGGGTATCAATATTTTTGTGACCCTGACTGTCTCCTATCTCCCAATGGCTGACTATATTTTACACGGAAGATTGTGCAGTGAGAACTCGGTGATCTAACATTACAATAATTTCTGCCCATTCTCCTAAGGGGTACCAATAATTCTGTGTATGCCATGACACCATTCTTTGTATCCCATATCACCATGTCCTTCTTTTAATGTTTTGGGAGTGTTTTATCTGTGTTTCTTGTCTGTATTTCTCTCTGTATCTGTGCGTGTGTGTGTGCATAGAAAAACAGAAAGCAGAGTTAACACAACAGCACACTGAATGGGTCAGGCAGGTCACACAGAGACATATGCAGCAGATAGAAGACCTGCAGAACGAACTAAAGACACATACAGAGATGATGGCTTTGCAACAGGTATATTCTGCTAACCCTGGCATTAGCATCCACAAGCACAACACTGATGTAGCTTAACATAAAAGAACCATTTCCCTCTCTCTCTATGCAAGGACCTGAAGCAGCAGAACCGACTACAGTCTCTTGAGAGGCAGCTGGATGAGAGGAGCAGTGAGGTGCAAGAGCTGAAAAGAGAGAATGAGGAACTGAGAGAGCGAGTGCATGAACTCAACACCGAGAGAGAAACCAGCATGCACCACAAACAAAAGAGCAGCAGAAGGTCAGATTAAGGTTCAAACTGGTGTTGTTTTAAATCAGAAGTATACTAATTGGAATTAACTATGAGAATAGTATATATGAGTTAGAAATGTGCATTTCCTGAAGAAAATGCGAGCGTGTTTATGAAGCATAAGCAAGTTTCTGGTGTTGCTAAGGTGTTGCTAGGGTGTTGCTAAGTAGCTGCTAGGATGTTTCAGCTTGATCAGATTTATGGTTCCGTAGAAAGAGACATTTGTATTGAACTCCACCCCTAAGGGTGGCCACACCCCACCCATAGCAAACCGCCTCAGAGTCTAATCCTGTACAACCCCAGGCAAAGATTATGGAATCACCACGTTTAGAGGAAGTTCACCTGGCTTTTTTACTTCATAGCAGACAAATCACTGAAATGACACAAAACTATTTTTTGTTTAATAGCTGAACATTCTGGCTTCATGAAACATACCTCAAACAAATTAAATTAAATTACATAATTAATGGAATATCTTTTTCCAGATCAAGTAGAGTAAAAAAATATGGAATCACTCAATGTTGAAGAAAAAAATTAATCAAAAGTAATACTTTTTTGACTGCCTGAATTCTTTCAGGCGTGGACTTCACTAATGAAAAACAATATTCTCCATCAAGCTGGTTCCAACTTTCACAAATAGTGGTCAGTAGATCAACTTTGCAGGATGGAGCCTTGTCATGGGCCAATTTTTTACATTTCCACCATCAGTTTTCAATCGGATTGAGATCTAGACTGTTTTCTGGTCATGTCCTTGAGTTGCCTTTCCTGAAGAAAAGCTTTAACACTTTTTGCTCTGTGGAAAGATGCATTATCATCCTGAAAAATGACCTCATCATCACCAAAGTTATTTTCTATCGATGGAATGAGAAAAGTGTCCAGAATTTCAGTGTACACCTGTGCATTGACTGTTGAGGTCTCCCCTGGTCCATGCAACCCCATATCATAAACGAGTGGAAATCTGATAGTTTTCTTCAGGCAGTCGTCTTTATATGTTTCATTAGAACAGCACCAGACAAAAGTTCCAGCATCGTCTCCTTGGCCAACACAGATTCATGATTCATCACTGAATATCACTTTCATCCGATCATCCACACTCCATGACTGCGTCTCTTTAGCCCACTGTAACCTTGTTTTCGTAGTGTTGGTTTTTGTTTTTTTCTGGGTTTTTTTTTCTGTATGTAAATCCCATTTCATTCTTATAGCTCTGTCACAAACATTGACTCCTGATTGAACCCATTTGTTTTTCATTTGTTTTGTTTTGTAGTACATTTAAAATTTTCAAGGCATATCACTTTGAGTTTTCTATCCTGAACCTTTAACGTCTTCCTTGGCGTGTTGATTTGTTGTTAAGACCATTAAAATGAAGGCACCAATGATAAAACAATCAGAATCACATTGCGCTTGAATTCCAGAATTTGAATTTAAAAGTTCAGAACCTTCTTGTGTCATAATAGTTGAGAACAGAGAAAATCTTGATGATATGTTCACTAGACCCATTCATAGTCTTTATGAAGACACCA
>JANDJT010000168.1:4714171-4745758 GCA_024331685.1 Stegophilus panzeri
ACTGAAAATATTACATTTAGTTTATCAGAAGGTAAATTAATTTGTCATGGCTCACACTATGTTCCTAAATTCTGTCACAGTTGACAAGCGCAAGTTTTCTCGTGCCTACTTTTGCGTTATATTGTAGCACTAACGTTAATCACTAAAAAAAAAAAAAAAAAAAAAACCCTAAATTTCAACCATCCTCCTAAATTTTTGACTGTGCTCCTAAATTTTTGTAATTAGGAGAACAAGTGCTCCTGAAAACAATTGTTACCATAGAGCCCTGTGTTAATGTGAGCTGATCAATCGAGGTTTACATTAGTTCGTCTTCTTATGGTAGGATTTACGCACTCACAAATTTTTTTCTAAAATTGAGATTTTCACGAACACCAAATGGATACCAAAATGTTCCTACGAACGATTTAGAAATAAATTCATTTGCATCCAGCTTGATAAATGAGACCCAATGATTATTCAGTTGTAGAACTGCTAGCATCGCTCATAACTTCAATTAGTTACAAAATGTAATAATTTATAAGATTTAGCTTGCTCACTTTAAGAGCCGCGGTCTGATTGGCACTGTTGACCATGGAGAACACCTCTCCAAACGTGCCCTCTCCAATCTTAATGCAGCGTTTCATGCATTCAGCAGGAATGCAATCATCAAAGAAAAGGGGGCCTTCCTGCTGACACTCCTGGTACACTTTTTCAGCATCACTGATGTCTTCATTAGAAGAAATCTACATCCAAAAGAGGAAAATAAATGGGGGAAACATATCACTCAAAAAACATTAAGGAAAGCATTAAAGTAATATACTTTCAAATGTACTGGTAAAGACCTAACCATGGAGGTACTGTTCATGCTGGAACAGAGCAGGTGAGAGGAAGCTCGATTAGATCCTGGGGTGCCAAACAGCTCTAGACTGGTGTTCACCAGCCCTGGATCCTTCAGATTGGAAAGAGCCAGCCGTCGAGGAGTTGGAAATGCTGTAAAACAAGTGAATAAGTATGAACACGTACAAAGTTTAAGACTGCTTCTAGAGGAGGAATCATTAGTCTGCATGTTTCTCAGACGCACCTGTCGTCTTCTTGTGTATGGACAGTGCAGCTTTGAGACGCCCCCAGGTGTGTGTTGTAAGCGAGTCTGGAGTGAAGCTGGTCAGAAAGGAGGAAAGGTTCAGCAGTTCTACACAGAGAGGGGTCTTAGGCAATCCAAACACTTTGCTGCTCTGCAGCCAGCCACAAGCAGATTCCTGTGTTTAAAGATAAAGACCAACACAGAATAAAAAATACCAAACAATCCTCATTCTGCTTATTCCTACAAATTCAATAAAGGAAGTAGTACATTACCCCTATGCACGAATCAGCTCCAGTGAGCAGCGGGTCATTGGATGAGCAGTCTCCTGGTTTAGTCCTAGTTTTCTGCCTCTGCTTTCTGTTTTGTTCACCCACACCTCTCTTTGACCACCGGCTAGAATTCAAGCCACTCACGCATACTTTACGGCTGGTAGAAAGACCGTTGTTTTCTTTTGCCACCGGCATTTTACTGGGAGCTGTAACAGATGCAGGGGAGAGGGCAGATAGCATGAAGGAGGCAGACAGCCGTCTAACTAGCCCTCCAGTCTGCGTTTCACTGCTGGATGATTGCTCTGCTGATTCAGTGCCAACCAAGCAGGGGAAATTCTTTAAGTTCCTGGCATTTTGGCGTCTTTTGGATTCTAAAGTAATAGGAGAAGCAACCTTGGCCTTTTGGGTCTCCATTATCCCCTGATGGGCCTGGTGGACATTGCCCAAGTCCAGATGCTGGAGGCAGACAGTGAGGCAAGAGGACAGGCACTCTACCTTAAGACGATCAGTCTGCATTTGGACTGAACTGCTGAGATCATTACTTGGAGGTGCAGAAAGAGAAGAAACGGACAAAATGGAAGATGTGCCGAGTGAAGAGGTTAAATGGCGAGCTTGGGTACTGGTGTCAGACATGGCATAATCTGAAGACATTTGACAGGCTTGCTTGTCATGGCAGCTTGGTATAACAGCTGCTGAAGTGGCAGGACCCACCTCCAATCTGGGTGGATATGTTTTCTCTACGTCTTGTTTCCCATTATCACTTTGATTTGAAAGAATGTCTGTGACATCTAGCTCCTCCAGCATGACACAAGCCCTAAGAGAGCACAGGACAATAATTTTTTTTTTAAAAAGGTATAAAAACATAAAACCACAAAATCTGATTCTAATTAAAAACTAGGGAATTTTACTATTTTCAGTAGCTGTGTATATTAACATATCACTTCTCTCTATAAAACAATCAAGCATTAAAAATACAAGTTAATTTACACCAGTATGCTCTTAACCAAAGAATACAGTGTATACAATTATACGTTACTCAGCAAAAACTACTCACATAATAAAAAAAAAAAATCATAAAAATGTTTTTAAAAAAAGGTTTATTTAAAAAAAATAATAAATAAATAAACAAAAATCTCATTTTCATTTGATTATCATACAAGTATTCATACCCATCAATCAGTACTTTGTTGAAATACCTTGGCAGTGATTACACATTTAAACATGGGCATATCCGGGCAGGGAAAATTACAAGCTTGGCACACCTTGATTTGGTGTTCTGGAGCGTCACTAGGGCACGTCCTTCAAATTTAATGCTACTGTATGTGTCCACATGGTGCAAAACCAACGTGAATAATGGGGGCAGTATAACATCATGTGACACTGCGTCCACAACTGACTACACAAACTAGTGTTTGTCTCAAAGCGCATAAATATGTACTGTTCTAGACCTTTATTGGAGTATTAACACTAACTGCTTTTGTTTTTATTTAAAAATAAAAATAAAAAATCTCACGTAGCTTTCAAAAGGTACTGAAAGATGTTTTGCATACCAGTCTTCTGGATTTTCTAAAAGAATGCATTTGAATGCAAGGTCAGAGATTTGATTTGAGACACAGCTCATGGCAACAACCATGACAAAGGCAGATAGTTGTAAAGAAAGCAGAGCACTTTAGGGGGTTTAACACTGCTCTGCATGAAAACCCTCAATGTTACAGTTTGACTTGAAAACCAGATGAATATGGCTCTGATGTCCCATCTATTGGACGTTACTTTTAATCCTCCAGATGTACATAACCTATGCAGGCAAGTGTGAACAATGTCATTAGTAGTGTGTTTCAAGTCATTTGGTGTTGTAGGCGTACACCACACCACGGTGTATTTTCCCCACCCCGATCTGATATCCTGAGCACTCAAGCAGGTTTTTCGCAAAACAAGTCTCTACTTTGACCTCATCCATCTTTGTTACAACCCTGACAAGCTTCCCAGTCCCTGCTGCCCACATGATGCTCCCAACACTTTGCATTACTGCAGGGATGTAACTGACCAAGTGATTGGCAGAGCCTGGTTTTCATTAGATATTACCCCTGTCAATCAGACCACATGATTTTTGTTTGTTTCCAAAGACTGGGTTCCTTTTAGCTAACTTGAAGTGAGCAGTCATGTGACTTTTACTGAGGAGTGGTTTCAGTCTAGCCACTCTACAAGAGTCTGTGTCCTTCTGGCAGGTTCTCTCATCACTACACAGGACCTCTGATGGTCCATTACAGCTACCTTCCAAAACCTTATTCAGCTCCCTGATTATAGCTTCAAAGATTGGCCAACATAACCAATTACACAGACCATGAAAAATAATCAGTGTGGAGTTTTACACTCGATGCATATGCCAAAATGTCTAACACAGCGGTATTTAACCTTGGGGGTTGCAAAGTGGTGGCAGGGGGGTTTAGGGAAAACTCTCCCATTTGCATCGACCTATCTCTGGGTCACAGATTCTGACAAGGACAGCCAACTGTCCACAAAAAGAATTTAGCACAGGTGAATCACATTGTAGAAATTAGGAGAATGGGATGCCCCTGAGCTCAATTTCATGGTCTGAATACTTGTGCAAGTTTTTCAATTTGCAAAGAAAATAACTAAAAGATGCGCCACACTTTAGTCTAAAACTTTGTGTATTCATATTACAAATTCACAAATATGTATAATAAAAACAACTTACCTCCCTTTCAACTGCTTCAGGTCTGGCCGATCGGACACAGATTCAATACTTGAGCGGCGTTTCTCCAATCTCAGCTGTGATTGTGCATTTGCATACTTTGCATTCTCCTCTATCTGTTGCACGGTCACAGTTTTTGGGGTGTGCTTTGTACATTGTTTGCTCTTCTGCAGCATGCCATGTTTCTGTGGTTTGCTCATTAGCTCACTGGCTGTGCTTTCATTTATTGGAGGCTTGTCCAACTCGTCACAGCTAAACGAGGAGATCTCACTGATCGAGGGCTCAAGGCAGTGTAGGTTTCGTTTAGAAACCACGGACGGTGTACTGCACAGCAGAGGGCGTTTACAGGACATCAGCTGCTCTTCAACATTGTTAAATGAGACCTCACGTAAAACTGTGTCCGAACGTCTGTGCGCAGCACTGTGAAACACGACAGACGGCTTAGTATCAGACTCCTGCTGAGCAGCGGGCTGAAATGAAGGAACACCACAAATAAAGTTTTTTGATGTATCTAAGGTGTTGCTGGAAATTCCAAGCTGAGGAAAAAAAAAAAGAACCAAAAGAGACGAGAAAAACAATTATTCTCTCAGTTGAACGACAGATCAATTCCAAAATATTTCTATAGTCAATACTATACAATGTTTCCTTTATAACAGCCTTCTTTATGGCTCAATTTTATCAACTTGTACTAATGGTAAATGGTCTGCACTTATATAGTGCTTTTTTAACCTTAGCGGTTCCAACCTTCGCTTTACACTGTGTCTCATTCACCCATTCACACACACACACACCAATGGTAGCAGAGCTGCCATGCAAGGCGCTAACTTGCCATCGGGTTCAGTGTCTTGCCCAAGGACACCTCGGCATGTGGAGACATGTGGGCCGGGAATCGAACCTCCAGTCCTATGATTAGTGGACAACCCGCTCTACCACCTGAGCCACAGCCGCCCATGTATTTATATACAACGTGTATTTTTACAGTCTGCCATTTTCATGTGTTCCCTACACAAACACTGCCTCACTGTGCAAAGACTGCCACACGGTGTAGTAAGTATGCCTATTTGTGATACATCTGGATGTTCCAATCAAACAGGTGGACTAAGCAAGGCACGATTCTTCAAGGCTCCGAAAGTTATAATAAATCAAGGCCCCAAGACTCGGATATTATCTGAAGAAAGGTTATGGAAGACTACCATTCTTTCTAAGAATATCACAACAATGGAAAAGTGGGATTGAATGATTGTCAGTTCAAAACATTTTGCTCTTTTGATATTTGCTTTTTACTCTCATGAGAAAGTAAAAAAAGTTGTCAGTATGCATTTACATGGCAAATTCTGAACTACCAATCTTAGACTGTTTAACTCGTTCACCCTCATAACTCTATAGATATGGTGGATTAAACAAACTTTGACGAGTTGTACAACTTAGAGAATTCTTAACAATATTGACAAACAGCAAGGATCTTCCAGGAGACATCTCGGCAAACATTTTGCTGCTAAAGTACATGCAAGTAAATTGTTGCTGGGGGTGAATGAGTTAAATGTAGGATATTGTTATGAGCATGCTTTGTTTTAACATACTGGCAAGATGTTTTAAAGAAATTGAATAAAATATGTAGAATTTCAGATAAGAAGGTGTATCTGCATGACAGGACCAATACATTAGGTGTTTAGCCAGGAAATAAAAATGGCCGCATGGTTAGAAACGCATTGCGGGTAATTGTGTAGATCGCAGCGGACGTCAGTGAACAAAGGATAGCAGGATAATTGATACAGTAAATGTTTCAGACAAAACATTCATTTATTCTCAAGAGCTTTAAGCAAAATAATCATTTACACCAATAATCCTGTTCAAAAGTTTACATCCCCCTGGCGCTTAATGTAGCGTTTTGCCTTCTTGAGCATCAGTGAAGGTTTGCACTTTTAGTAATGGGTGTGTAGGAGTCCCTCAATTGTCCTCAGTGTGAAAAGATGGATCTCAACATCATAATAACGCTGTTAGAAAGGGGTCAAATACGCAGAAGATGCTGGAAAAGCAACGAACATGCAAGACCTGGAGGATTTTTCTAAAGAAGAGTGTGCAGTTTAACTGTTCAAGACAAACAAGGGACTTTAGTCCCCCTTTTTTTTTTTTTTTTTTTTTTTTTTTTAAAAACACGACCATTCTCTCACTCTTATTCATATATATTCTACACACACACACACACACACACACACACATATATATATATATATATATATATATGAGAGAGAGAGATACTGTGCAGAAGTCTTAGGCACCCTTTTTTTGTACTAATACTTAAGTATCACTTCTACATTTCTGAGTCAGTACAAAAACATTTTAAATTTCCAAACATTAGTTTTCTAGCACAAAATTAAATGTTACAGAAAACTGCATGTCAGTAAAGAAAGCAGCATATTAAATGGTACAAGACACTTTCCATACAAAAAACATAATGAAGGCTGCTGGATTTTGCTGCAAAAATAAGACGCAAGTACAACAGTGAATGTGTCCAGAAGAACCAGGACTGGGTCTGCAAGACGCGCAGTAAAACTTACAGCTCATTTCCTTATAAAATTGCACTAATTCTACCCGAGAATACTTTTTTCTTTTAAGCAAAGGGTCGTCACACCAAATACTGCCTTTGTTTCATTTATTACTGTTTAATGCTCCTTATAGTATTTTTTAAAAATGGAGAAACATTTAATTTCATAATTTTTGAAGGCGTCTTTGCTCTACAGCATTTCTTTGCGTGTGCCTAGAACTTTTGCACAATACTGTTAAATTTTTTTAATATATATTATATTTATATATAATTATACACACACAATGGGGGAAATAAGTCTTGTAAGTGGCAACACTTTTTTCAGTAAATATATTTCCAATGAGGCTATTCACATGAAATGTTCACCAGACTTTGGCATTAACTCAAGTATTAACTAACCAAAGAAACTTTGGTATTTAACTAAAGAATTCACAACATTAAAGTCCATAAATAAAGTTGTGTGTAATAAAGCAGAATGACACAGGAATAAAGTATTGAACACGCCAACAGAAATTTATTTAATACTTAGTGGAGAAGCCTTTATTTGTAATGACAGCTTCAAGATGCTTCCTGTATGAAGAAATTAATCAGCCGCAGTATTCCGGTGTGATTTTGGCCCATTCCTCTAAACATATTGTCTTTAAATCTTGTTCAATTGGATTCGAGTCAGGTGATTGACTGGGTCATTCTAACACCTTGATTTTTTTTCCTCTGAAACCAATTGAGAGTTTCATTTGCTGTATGCTTTGGATCGTTGTCCTGCTGGAAGCTCCACCCACATCTCATCATCATCCTGGTGGATGGCAGCAGATTCTTCTCAAGAATCTTTCCTGTAAAGGGCTCCATTCTTCGTTCCTTCAATTGTATGAAGTCTGCCAGTACCATGTGATAAAAAACAGCCCACACCATGATGCTTCCACCTCCAAACTTCACTGTTGGTACAGTGTTTTTAGGGTGATGGTGTGAAGTATGACAGCCTAAAAATTCAATTTTGCTCTCGTCTGACCAGACTACACTCTCCCAGTATTTCATAGGCTTGTCCAAATGAGTTGTAGCAAACTTTCCACGAGGTTCGACATGACTTTTCTTTAGTAATGGAGTCTTGCAGGGTGAGCATGAGCAGTGGAGTGCATTGTCTTGTTTTCTCTGCGACAATGGCACCTACTGCCTCCAAGTGTTTCTGGAGCTCTTTCCGAGTGGTCCTTGTCTCTTGGGCTACTCTTCTGACTATTCTTCTGAGTCCCTGGTCAGAAATCTTGCGAGGAGCACCTGTGCGTGGCCGGTTGATGACGGAGTGATGTTGTTTCCACTTGTGGATAATGGTCCCAATGGTGCTTACTGGAAGATTCAGAAGTTTTGAAACACGTCTGTATCCAATTCCATCAATATGTTTTGCAACAATAAGGTTTTGAAGGTCTTGGGAGAGCTCTTTGCTTTTACCCATCATGAGATGTTTCTTGTGTGACACCTTGGTAACAAAAAGCCTTTTTATAGACCATCAATTTACTAACCTAGCTGATATTAATTTGCACAGATAGGGGGTATAATTACTTATGGATTTCAGCTGGTTCCTTGTCTTACCTTGGAGAACTGCTTTTTCTTAGAGTGTTATACTTTATTCTTTAATACTTTATTCCTGTGTCATTCCACATTATTACACAACTTTATTTATGGACTTTAATGTTCTTTATATTTCAAGATTTCTTGAGTTAATACTGATGTCTGGTGAAAATTTCATGTGAATAGACTCATTGGAAATATATTCACTGAAAAAAATGTTGATGCGCTCAATACTTATTTCCCCTAATGTGTATACACACATACAAGGTCATGTTAAAAAATAAGTACACACACACACACTGTACACAAACATACACAGTATCAATTTTCTTACTCTCTGTTCAAACGTGTGCTTTTCGGACTGCAAGCGGTGCACTCTCTTGCGCTGTGTGACGAATCTGTCCAAATGGGGCAGACCAAATGAGTCTCCTTGCCTATTTGGAAAGAAGGAACCACATTATGTAGATATGTAGATGTAGATAGACAGTTTAAAGTCTTATGAAGAACTACTTACTTGTGTTTGAAATTAGAAGACGTATTCTGCCTAAAGGCATTTGAACATTTATTATTAGTGACAAAACAGTCACTCTCATTCTCACTGCTGCTGAGAACTGGCTGTTTTTTTCTCATCCTCCTTGTGAACTGACTGGCATGTTCCACCTTGCTGGATATGAAGTCATGTATGCCTGGTGAAGTGCTTGTGACTGCAGTCTTCTTAATTAGTTTGGTGCCTGGTTTCCTCCTGCGTATGGACGACATTGGTTAACTACAGGACTAATGGCAAATATAAAAAAAAGAATATCTAAAGAAATAATTTAAAAGCTGTGAGGTTTATAGACAAGTTTTTATCTACAAGGACTATATTTGTTTTATGTACATTCCCCTCCAAAACTATTGGAACAGCAAGACCAATTAATTTGTTTGTGCTATACATCAAAGACATTTGGGTTTGAGATCAAAAGATTGATATGAGAGGAGGACTGACATTACTTCTAGATGTGTTAAACAACATAAAACTGTTTATGTAAGGCCACCCAATTTTTAGGTGTGCAAAAGTATAGGAACAGAGAAGTTTTGAAGTAAACAACACTTAATATTTGGTTGCATATCCCTTGCTTGCAGTAACTACATCAAGCCTGTGACTCACTGACATCACCACATTATTGGTTTCCTCTTTCGTGATGCTTTTACTACAGTGTCTTTCAGATGTTGTTTGTTTGGGGATTTCTTCTTAATTGAGGTGGATAATTTTTTTTTATTCGATAAGAAAACATGCACATAAACTACGATGGAATCACATTTACCAAATAAATTCCTCGATGTGCATCTAAATAAATAAATAAATAAATAAATAAATAAATAAATGTGACATTGCTTCAACAAATCATGTGATTGGATAATTGGCTGATGTGATGGGATATTTAAGGTCCTTGGTCAACTTATACAGTGGAATGGCAGTGTTTGTTTTTCACACAAGTTAAATTTGCAAATTAGATGGAAACATGCCTAATAAAGATTAGTGAGCCCATTACGGATGAATGAATGGTGTTTATTTTTGGCTTACAATAGCTGTACCACCAGAGGGACACTGTGTGTTTGGGCCACAAGCACTAAATATAGTAAAAAAAAAAAATTCACAGCATTGGGGCTATTTGGTACAAGGTAGGTCTGCTAAAGACAAAAGGCAAGAGGATCAAAAACAGCAGCTAAGCACTGCAATTCTATGTAATTGGCTCTGATATCATGATAATTCCACTGAATAATACGAGTACTTCTCATCAAGTAGGCAATACATACACGCCTTATTCAAAACACACCTTATTCTTGCCTTTGGGTCAAAAGTTCCGTGTGTCAGAGGTCACGGCCCTGGGTCTTTAATATTAGTTAGATTAGACTGCTCCGTTGAAACTTTGATTCTGACTGGTCAGGTTCTGAGTACTTAGCTTGTTTTTGTAGAGTGGGACACAAAACCATCACAGTATAACAGCCTCTTCAAACAAGAGAAAACACAACGGTGAATATTACCTGGGAGCTGTTCCTGGAATAAAAATACTTTCCTCGTCACTCTCCAGCTCTTTCAAAGCTTCCATAGCTTTCTGCTTCGCCATGCGCAAAGTCCTGGAGCTGCCTGAAGCCACGCTTTTTTTGTTATTGGTTTTTCTTTGGCGACAGAGAGCAGAAGTGAATTTCAGAACGTAAATCACACCGTCCAAATCTATAAGAAGTAAGAAACGAAACAACGGAGTTTTGCGCACAGATGCTTTACATTACCGTTTCTTTGACGTGGGCTCTGGGAGAGACTGATCAGATGATGGTGTACTGGAGAAGGAGAACACTTTCTTTCTCAGGTCAGGAGAAAACCATTGTTCCACTCTGCGCTTCTGTTTGCCATAGGTCTTCAAATATGACGGTTTACTTGGACCAAACACACTCATCTTGTGGTGTTTTGTTTTTTTTAATCCCCAAAGGTAAACTGAAATGCATCATAAGACAAACATGGTCACCAACTTAAACGATCCAATCACCTTGTTGGACAACTTTTATCTGTACAATGTGTTATACCGTCTCTGAAGAGCTGTTGTTGGACAATAACTGCATTCTCAGAAAATACATAGCCTGAGTGTTGTATTCCAAATAACACTATTGATAAAGCAATGGTCCATCCAGGTAACTTTACTACTGAAACATTTAACCACAGTCTAAGGGGATAAGCGCGGCCTGTTGATTAAACATTACGACTGGATAAATAAAGAATTACTGTTAACTATCTCAGATACCATTTTACTTACAAATTAATGACGTTTTGGATGCCTAATTATATTAACAACAGCTAAATATATATGAACACAAGTTAGCTAACATTAGCTAAAACCCCATTTAGGGCGGTTACTAACACGAGTGTGTTGTCTAACAGCCTAATTAAAAAATAAACCAAACGTTTAAAAACAATGAATATTTTTTTTTTTTTTTTTTACCTTATATGTCTTTCGACGGTGAGAATTTCAATGAATATGTCATTCGCTAAGCAAAGTTAGTATTTGAATGTTGAAGTATTAAACGGGTGTTAAAGACAACGGATAACAGTGACCATGTTGGCAAAGCGCTTCTCGTTCAAACTGACGGACGCTTTTGATTGGCTGCAAGTCTTCGAGCCAACCCCCTACTGACTTAGTGGTAGTGATGTGTCGTGCAGGAATGATTCGTTCATTTTGAACGAATCTTTAATATGACTCGGGAACAACGAGTTGTCGTAGATTGTGATTCGTTTACGGACAGACAGACAGACAGAGAGACAGAGAGAGAGAGAGAGATTTTAATTATATTCTGTTGAAATGAACGAAATGACTCGAAAAAAGATCCGTTCATTTTGCTGAACGAGATTCAAAGATCCGAGTCAGTAAAATGATCCGAACTTTCTATTAGAATGCTTCCTTTTTTGGGGGGGTGTTTTCTGGCGGTTGGTGAAGCAGCATTTGGGGGAATTACCGCCACCAATTGGCTGAAGTTTCTTAATTCGGATTTTCCCTTCCACATTAAAAGGTCCAGTAGTTACGATGTAGATGGCACCATAAATTCCACTCATATCATTTCTACACCAGGGTGCACGGTGGATTAGTGGTTTAGTGGCATGTTTGCCTCACACCACCAGGGTCGGGGTTCGATTCCCGCCGCTGCCCTGTGTGTGCAGAGTTTGCATGTTCTCCCCATGCTGCTGGGGTTTCCTCTGGGTACTCAGGTTTCCTCCCCCAGTCCAAAGACATTCATGGTAGGCTGACTGGCATGTCCAAAGTGTCCGTAGTGTATGAATGGGTGTGTGAATGTGAATGTGTATGTGACATTACACACATTACACAGAATAGGAAAACACCCCACTGGACTCTGCATCCACTGCAATACACAAGAGACGGTAAAACACATTGTGTTAGCAGTCTAGGAGTGGGATCAGTGTGTTGTTCTTGGGGGGGGCACCCCCAAAAATTCTCCAAAAGATATGAGGAAGAAAGAACTGAGCTAGAGATGCAGAGTGGAAAGCAAAACATGACACTAGAGAACTTTCTGGGAAAAACATCTGGAAAAGTGCACCGTCCCGTAATAAATTATCTGAAAAATACTGGGATAAGTGAGAGACTTTAGTAATTTAGTATGAATATCTAGTATATAGTTATTTATTATTATTATTATTAGTAGTAGTATTAGTAGTGTTATTATTACTTTTTTCTTTCCCTGCCAATCTGCTGGCCACACTCCAGTCCAGTAGATGGCGGTAATGCACCTTAAGTTGGTTTGCCAACCACCATTAAAACCAAAAGAAGAAGAAGAGGACGCAGACAAGGCAGCGTGTGGAATTCTTCAACAACATGTCTACTTTTTTGGTAAAGGTTTTGGTGTCGCAATGCCATGATATCGAGCGCACACTGGACATGTTATGCTGGCCGAGTTGTTCGTGGCCGGAAGTAGAGAGGGTTGAAGCCCTTGGTTTATTTATCAGAGAGCTTGTCCTCAACTCGCACTCCAGTGCAGAGGTTTATAATGGGTTTAAGACCAAGGAACGTTTTATTTGTAAAGTGCAATCAGTTATCTGGAACCATTGTGTACCACTGCTGAAAATGATCTCAAGTGAGAATATTGCATCTCGGGAGGAAAGTGTTCCCCAAACTAGTAAGAGGAAGGAGATGCTCCATGCCACTTGTGCACTTCTTCTGATCTGTGTGAGGGAGTGTGAGACTGACTCCGTGGAGGAAATAGCACGTTTTGTTTTACCTGCGTTGTCAGGAAAGGGTGACAGACATGGTGACACGCAGGAGCTGGATGTTGACGTGGCCATAGAAGTTCTGGCAGTATTGCTCTCAGGTGTTTCATCCAATCCTGCCTTAGCTAAGAAATCCCTGTCCTGTACTCTTTGTAGTGTGAAGGAGCTTTCAGACACTTGGGTGTCCAAAATCATTGTCCGTATCTGGTTCACGTGTCTTAACTCCTCGAATAAAGAAATGCAAGCAGACCTTCTCTCTTACCTTTGGGGGGATTTACTGGCCTGGTGTGAGCTGGAGGGCACAGAAGTGGTGACCGCACGCCTTCTGCTATGCCTTACTGCCCTTTCTGACTTCCTCTTCTCGTTGGATGAAAGGAGCTCCAACCCAGAGATGTCTCACACTTTTTTCAGAGTGGTCCAAGCTGGACTTGTACACAAGGACACTGTGTCTCGGAAGAGGGCACTCTATCTGCTAAATAGATGTGTCTCGCTGGCAGAGGCACACGATGGACATATTAATATGTGTGAGACAGGTAAGGTGTTTGGTGTTTGTTTTTGGTTTTGTTTTGTTCCAGATATTCCAGGTGAACTGTATGTAAATTATCTCGATTCTTTACAGAAGATTTTTTTTTCAAATGGACAGCAGAGCAAAGATCAGTGCTTCGAGAGTTTTGGGAAGCGTATGCCCTGGTCCTGGAGACTCTTGAGGAATACCAGGTATGTAGAGTCCTCAGTATACTCTTCTTTTTTTCTTTTTTTTTTAATAGAAATTTTAGTTTTTCTTTAAAGAGTAAAAACAGTATGATATCTGTAAACAGTTTGTTTGTAATATTGAGAGTTAATGTTTACCTGCATAAATAATTTCTGCATAGCTGGTTCACTGAAAATGGGATTAATGTATTGTGCATTTTCCCATATATATATATATATATATATATATATATTCATATTCGCAGTTTGAAATGTTAGGAAATAATTAGAGACTTAAAAAAAATCCTCTGTACTCAATTTTGGTATTTAGGTATATTTTTTATTTATTAGATAGCATATAAATTATTTGCTTTGAGGATTCCATAAATATGCATTCAGTATGTTTACATGGACAACAATAATCCGATATTAACCCGATTAAGACGATACTCTGATTAAGAAACTATCATGTAAACACCAATTATTGATGACCTTAATCTGACTAAAATCATACTCGAAGTAAACACAAATGGAATTAAGACATGTGGAGTATTCCTGTTTTAGTCACATTATCGACATGCATTATAGACATGTAAACACCTTAATCACACTATTAACGTCGTGTGGGAGTTTTCACTGCATTTTGCAACAGGACACGATCACACACGGCAGCGCTCAACCGTTTGACGGCAAACGAGAGAGCACGGCTGCGTCCGAAACCACGTGTTTGCCTCCTACTGTATATAGGTGAAATACACGTATTTCAGCTACTATATAGTAGGTAAGTACGTGGTTTGGGATCCAGCCTACGGCTTCAAGCAGTCATCTATTTAGACGTATAGCATGACAAATAATTAACTGCACTTGAAGCTTTTGTAAAATTAAAAATGAAACACCCAAAACTGTATACGGTACCATAACGAAGACGAACTGTATGTAGATACGTGAAATTCTGGAGGGAACGTCGGATGGAGTGGCGTGGGGACGTAATGACGTGTGACGTTAATCGATCTATGTTCTATAACATGTAAAACGTGAACATGAAAGGAATATTCTAAAAGCGACTCATGTAAACACCTTAAGCAGAATATTGTCTTATTCAGAATAAGGTCAATAATTAGATTACTGCTGTCCATGTAAACGTAGTCAATGATACATTTTGTCAATCACATTTAGAGATGTTTTAATGTTTCTGTTCACTGTACATGATTCAACGAGGATAGGATTTAGCTTATGTGCCATGCAATGCACATACACAGCAAAGGGGAATTGCTGAATTGAGGCTCCATCATGTGCCTGAGCAATTATGGGAATGTCCGTCAGCCCACATGATTGCAATCCTTCTTTAATGCAACAAAAATCCCTGCAGCATCAAGAGAATCAAAACAGTCAACAAAGCAAATAAATCGCTCCTTAAACGTCCCTCGGAGTATATAATGCAAACAGAAAGTTGCTCAGTCTTCGAGGACTTCGCTTCATCAGCAGTAACAGCAAGAAAACCTGTCTCATGTACTTTCTTAGATATTTCTTCACTAATGAGCTCTGCACACGATGCAGTCATTTCGTTCTGAAAGCCTTGGCTTGTGCAGTTAAAATATTTGGACTGCATGGATTTGAAATCAGAATGATACTTTGAGGAAAAAAAACACATGCTCAAATAATTTCCCCTTGTTTCTGCATCAGTGTCCTCACGGTGTCCACGGAAAGACAGGCCTGTATTAATTTTACGATATTAACAGATTTGCACAAGTACTGTCTGTTTTTTCTCCACTGTACCTTGATGGCCGATGTACCAGCCTGTTTGTAGCTCTCCCATATCTTCATGCTTGTTAAATGTACCTGTGACGAAACATGTTTTGTCAGCTTCTCCGACTTCCCCGTTCCAGAGAAGTGGTGACGGGGACAACAAAAAACAAAAAACAGAACCCGGTGAAACTGAGTACTCCATCCATGGGAACTTGTGATGGTAAAATGCAGAGAAGGCATGATTAACATTACCAATTTGGTGTTTAGGGAAAGAAGAAAGTGTGGGCTGTTTCGGCACTATAGCTTTCTCTCCGAGGTCGTTGACCTATCCAGATGCGGCAGAAGGTTGAGTGGGTTGCTCTGCCGACACGGTGGCGGTGCTGCTGGTTCCAGTTCTCAGTGTTCTCTGATGCAGCTTCGATTGCTGTGTCAGTATTAGCACCGTGGAATTCATAGTGGAAGCGTCAGAGTTCGAGCCCCCCTATCCTTTAGTTGTGGGTTTATTCAAAAAATGGTGATTATCCATTTTGTTTAGTTAGCCTGCTATTTGGCATATCTGTAAACTAAAGCGGGAACAGAACGAGAAGAGAATCCACTCGCGTACCGTGATACTTTGAGATTTGCGAGGTGAGAGAGAATGGGTCTTCTTGGTTTTCAATATAGTAATTAAAAAATTATTTAGCCTTAACTTACTCATTCTACCCACTAAAATAATAAGACAAATAAACTGAGAAAATATTAATTCTATTAGTTTTATTTTTTGTTCATAGCTGAGACAAACTCTGCATTAGCGATAATAAAACTCGAGGCACACAGTAGCAAAAGCTGGCTAAGAGAGAAATAAATTTTTCTAGCCAACACTAGGTGAGTTGAAACAGCTCTTAGGCAGTATGTTGTTTTTGATGATCAGCCACTCAGTTTTTGATAACGTGGAATTCTGATGCAGTGAAAACAAAAACATACTTATTTGGCAGCCGGGGCATGCTTGAGCTTTATCTGTGGACGGAGAGGACATGGAGGGGATCCAAATCTGCTCCACTCAGACTCTCCACTGGTATCCCACAAGGCTCAGTACTTGGTCCTCTTCTGTTCTCCCGCTATACTTGATCTCTTGGTGAGGTCATATCATCACATTGGTTTTGCACATCACTGCTATGCAGATACAGACACTCATGTTTCTGCTGAGATCTCAGTTTATCTGGCAGACATCTCATCATGGATGGCAGCTTATCAGCTGAAATTTAATCCCAGTAAAACAGCAGAACTGCTGTTCATCCCAGGTGATCCATCCCCACGTCAGGATCTTGTGATCTCCCTGGACAACTCTCTTATCTCACCTGTGTTCACTGTGTGCAACCTTGTGGTAACAACTGTCCTTTTCCTCTCGCTTCTCATCTGACACACTCATGTCAATTTCTCCTTTACGACATCAAAAGGATTCATTCATTTCTGTCCACACAGGCCACTCAGCTGCTTGTTTAGTCCCTTTTCATTTCAAGACTGGACTACTGTAACTTGCTCCTGGCAGGTCTGCCTCTGAGCACCATTTGACCTCTGCAACTGATCCAGAATTCAGCTGCACAACTTGTTTTCAACCTTACTAATTTCTCCCACACCACCCCTTTGGTACATCTTACTCCACTGGCTTCCTGTAGCTGCCCGCATCAGATTTAAAACACTGATGCTTGCATACAAAGCCAAAAATGGACCAGCACCCGCTTACCTCACTTATCACACCCTGCAATGCACCATGCTACCTCCAGTCCTCTAGCCCTTACATCCTTAGCTTTTTCCTGGTGCCTGAAAAAATCACCATAAGATATATGGACCTGGTTTGCATTTTACCGAACGCGCGCAACAATAGTTGTTTGCAAAATATGCAAAGGCAAGATTGGCATGTCAAAAACCTATTTACTCACCTCAAAAGAACGCACCCCAAAGAATGTGCTGCATGCCAGACAACACCGGGACCACAACGGCAACAGCACCACAGCCAAACATGGAGCTCAATCAAACAACAAAATAAGGTGCTACTTATGAGAAATCAAGTATACATTGGAAAGGCATCACGAACGCCACAACATTTTACCTGGTCAAGGATAGAATACCTATTATACCCTTGAATGGGTAAAACCGTTGGGGGGGAACGGGTTTAAAACAATTTCTAAAAATCCTTATGACTACCACGATCAGTTCTCCCCTGTACAAAAAATGCAGAGAGAAGTGCAATAAAGACCAAAACAATTAATCTTGAATAGCTTATTTTCCATCCATCCATCCATCCATTTTTTATACCGCTTATCCTTCAGGGTCGTGGGGAACCTGGAACCTATCCCAGGGAGCATCGGGCACAAGGCGGGGTACACTCTGGACAGGGTGCCAATCCATCGCAGGGCACAATCACATACACATTCACACACCCATTTATACACTACGGACACTTTGGACACGCCAATCAGCCTACCATGCATGTCTTTGGACTGGGGGAGGAAACCGGAGTACCCGGAGGAAACCGGAGTACCCGGAGGAAACCCCCACAGCACGGGGGGAACATGCAAACTCCAGTAGCTTATTTTTAAGGAATTTTAAACCAACTCTGATAAAATATTCCATGTTTAAACAGATTTAAATACTCACTTGCCTGTCAATCACCTTTCCATTTATTGCACTATTAAATGCTGAAGGCTTTAGAAGAGATGACGTACTTTTTAGTTAGCATTTCTAAATATGCTGTCAATGCTTGACTTTTTTCATTTTGTAAAACTTTATTCTTTTTCTGTGAGATTTTGTTTCCTTATAGAGCTATTTTTAATCAGTAGTGGAAGTTTTTGGTTGCTGGCAAAATAGTCTTAAAAAATCAACATGAAAATTATCTGTGATCATATAGTGGATCCTGTGCCAGCCTGAAATAAAATATAATATATAAAATATTTTGCCTGATCACCCAGCCTTAAGAGAAGCCACAGCTTTAGAAATGTGTTCGGATCAGGCAGCAGGAGCACATATTGCTCAGAAGAGAGTTACTTTATTATATTTTGTTCTATAGCCAGTACTGAGGGAAGCGGTTATTCTTCGGTGCTTCTTCTTCTTTTTCTTCTTCTTCAACCCACAGAACCATCTGGTAAAAAAATGTGAAATTTTCCATTCTGATTGGGAAAGATCTAAGGAACTTTCTGATCAAATCTGGGCCAAGTGCTTCCAACACTTTAGCGCCACCAGGACCAACCTTCCCTCCAGGACTGGTATTCATGTCAGAAAACAGTCTGGGAGAAATATAAAGGACCCCTCACACACTGCACTTAGCCTGTTCAGACTCTTACCCTCTGGCAGGTGCTGCAGATTAATCAGGACAAGAACCTTCCCATAAACCTCAATTCATTCTCTATTTTTTACTTTTACACTACACCTTTTTTCATTTTACGTGCAATATCATACCCATGTGGAATACCAATACCATGTGCAATATTTATTTACCATACAATACATATACTGTTTTCTAACAGGGTAATCACTGCACTGTAATATTACTTTACTGTCATGCGTCAATGTATTAATAGTTCTCTGTGAGTGGTTTTTAAGAATGTTTTATGTTTGCTCTGTGTGAGTGGTCATTAGATTATGTTTGCACTCTAAACTGCCATGTGGTCATTAGGTTTGTTGTGTAAGCCAGAGCCATATCTCCCTGCAGTTCTCCCCTGGTTTCCCACTGAAGCTAAGCAGTGTTGAGCCTGACCAGTACCTGTGTGGGAGACCTCCTAGGTAGCACTAAGGTTGCTGCTGGAAGTGGTATTAGTGAGGCCAGCAGTGGGTGGTCTGTGTGGATCCTAATGCCCCAGTATAGTGACGGGGACACTATTCTGTAAAAACAGCACAGTCTTTTGGATGAGATGTTAAATTGACTCTCTGTGGTCATTAAAAATCCCAGGACACTGCTCCTAAAGAGTATGGGTATAACCACAGTGTCCTGGCAAAATTTCCCCATTGGCCCTTCTCTATCATGGCCCCCTAATAATCTCCATTCCTGAATTGGCTACATCACTCTCTCCTCTCCTATAATAGCTGGTGTGTGGTGGGCATTCTGGATGCTACACACTGGTGGTGGTTGAGGATCAAAATCCAGTCAGGCGAATCCTACAATTTCACTTCTGAATTTTGGATTTGTGCTTAACGAGAGAGAAACGTGCGTGTGTTTCATTCCATCTCTTTATTATCCACTTCTTCTTTGCCGGTCAATCACAATATCGTATCCCACAGTGCCCTCAGGCTGTTTCTTACTGCAACAACATGACACAGTAAGGCTGCATTTGAGTTGTTTCGCTGACGGAAGTGCTAAAATAAAGCCTCATTAAATTTTTTCATATTTAGGTTATTTAATTAAGTTTATAAGATTTGATGTGTGTGTATGTGTATGTGTGTGTGTGTGTGTGTGTGTGTGTATATATATATATATATATATATATATATATATATAAAATAATCATATAGTTATATAAATTTCACCCCTCACCGTGTTCGTAAAAATCTGCCACACTCACAGCCCTACTGGACCTCATCATTTAAAAGTACAGAGTACTCTTCCAACCAGCATTTACTATTAATGCTTAAATTGCTAGTAAAACTGACATTTATGAAATTATACTGTCAGTCCTTCATTGGGACATCACTTCTGTTACAGAAAAAGTTTAAAGCAGACTTTATTTTTCTTCGTCTGACAGCAAAGAAATAGTTCTACACAGCCTTTACTGAATTTATCTAAACATTATCCATAACATTTTTGTTAGGGTTCTGCTTTTGCTCATGCCAAGGACGGGCTATATTGCCTCTGAAAAGATCATCAGCTTACCATGTATCCAGGAACTGTACATGCCACGGGTAAGGAAGCAAGAAGCATAAAAGCTTACCCTTCCCACCATTTGAGTCACCATTTTTCAGAGTTTACTTGTTGGCAAATGATTTCGCACTACTAAAGCCAAAACTGCATGCCTTAACAGTTGAATCAGCTCTCACTGGACTCCAGTAAAAACATTGAGTGGGAAACAGTTTTGCACATGTCTGGCACTTTTGAGTTGTTTTTAATGTAATCTTTTGTATCATGCTACTGTATTATTGTGTTGCACCATGGGCCTGGGGAAACTGTTTTTTTTTTTTTTTGTTTTTTTTTGTTCCCCCCCCACCACTCACGTCCTAAAAGTAGACAAAGAGAACCCAATTTAACAAATGAGACAAAAATATTATACTTGGTCATTTAATTATTCAGGGAAATGATCCAATATTACATATCTGTGAGTGACAAAAGTATTTTAACCTCTAGGATTAGCAGTAATCCTGAAGGTGAAAATAAAGTCAGGTGTTTTCAATCAGTAGGATGACTTTCAGGTGTGAGTGAACACTCTGTTTTATTAAAAGAGGATCTATCAGAGTCTGATCTTCACAACACATTTATGGAAGTGTATCAGGGCACGAACAAAGGACGTTTCTGAGGACCTCAGAAAAAGAGTTGTTGATGCTCATTAGGCTGGAAAAGGTTAAAAAAAAAACCATCTCTAAAGAGTTTGGACTCCACCAATCCACAGTCAGACAGATTGTGTACAAATGGAGGAAATTCGAGACTATTGTTACCCTCACAGGAGTGAAGACCAACAAAGATCACTCCAAGAGCAAGACGTGTAATAGTCTGCGACGTCATAAAGGAACCCAGGGTAACTTCTAAGCAATTAAAGGCTTCTCTCACATTGGCTAATGTTAATGAGTCCACCATCAGGAGAACACTGAACAACATTTGTGTGAATGGCACACAAACAGAGTTGCAAGGAGAAAACCACTGCTCTCCAAAAAAAACCAAAAAAAAAAACATTGTTGATTGTCTGCAGTTTGCTAATCACATGGACAAGCCAGAAGGATATTTGAAAAATGTTTTGTGGATGGATGAGACCAAAATAGAAATGTTTGGAGAAATGAAAACACTGCATTCCAGCATAAAATCCTTATCTCGTGTGAAACATGGTAGTGGTAGTATGATGGTTTTGGCCTGTGTTGCTGCATCTGGGCCAGGACAACTTGCCCTCGTTGATGGAACAGTTCATTCTGAATTATACCAGTGAATCCTAAGAAAAAATGTCCCAACATCGGTCTGTAAACTGAATCTCAAGAGTAAGTCATGCAGCAAGACAACGACCCTAAACCCAAAAGTCATTCTACCAAAGAATGGTTAAAGCAGAATAAAGTTAATGTTTTGGAATGGCCAAGTTCAAAGTCCTGACCTTAATATAATAGAAATGTTGTGGAAGCAAGCAGTTCATGTGAGGAAACCCACCAACATCCCAGAGTTGAAGCTGTTCTGTACTGAGTGGGCTAAAATAAATCCACGCCGATGTGCAGGACTGATCAACAGTTACCGGAAATGTTTAGTTGCAGTTATTTCTGCACAAGGGGGTCACACCAGATACTGAAATTAAAGGTTCACATACTTTTGCCACTCACAGATATGTAATATTGGATCATATTCCTCAAAAGAATAAATGACCAAGTATATTTTTTGTTTCATTTGTTTAATTGGGTTTCTCTTTATCTACTTTCAGAACTTGTGAAAATCTGATGATGTTTTAGGACATATATATGCAGAAATATAGAAAAATCTAAAACATTCAAGCACCACTGTATAAAAAATGAGGTATAAAGTTTTGTGATTGTAATTGTATTATTCAGTTATACTTTGTGAAATCTTTGTATTTAATAATTTCAACTCTAACGTTTAGATCCATGTGATTCGACCTGTACTAAGCCGAATTGACATGCTTGTCAAAACAATTTCAAGAGATACTCAAGGTGAGTCACATTTATTTTCATCTCATTGGATCAGTCTGCAGGTTCCTAGCAGTTTACTTCCTGATTTCTTGGTGCTCTCTACGCAGGCAGTGGACTGATTCATCCATCCTGGTTACTGTGTGTGTATCAGCGCATGTTCCACAGTGAGAACAAGGCTGTAATAAAGGAGGGAGTCACTCATCTGTTGGGGCTACAAATGCTTCAGCATCCTTTCTTTGCCCTTGCTTTCTCCCAGGTAAGTCCTACAAGTCCTAATGACTTATTAAGGGTTTTCAAACTGATGCAGATTAATTGAAGGGGTTGGCAGTTGTACATTTAATCAGTTAAGATGATAAAAGCATTGTCCACTAAAGTACAATGCATCAAAATATTGTTTAAAGCTACAGGATGTACGATTTTGGAATTTCTCCCTCTTTGGAAGAAAAATGATATGGTGTGGTATTTGAGGAGCTTTTAAGATGAGGTGTAGGCCATGAGATGCTGTGAGTAGCACAAGACTGTGGACCCAATGGTGAAAATTCAACAATTTATGGCAGTGCCCTGCTGGTAACGCCTGAATGGACTTACTGCTATTAATCTAGAAATTAAAAGGGGTCGAAAAACAGGTAAATCTAAACCCAATTGAGTAACAACAAGCCTTATGCAGTTGGAATATAGATAGAGGATTCTGTACGGAGGCGGAACTAACGGATTTGGAAGCACTTCATGAAGACACAGCTAAAACTCCTACCGGTTGCTGTCGAAAATATAATATTCCATCAAGTCCACCGCCTCGGCACAAGAACCCACAAATCTGAACACTTTAAACAGAAAGAACTTGTGAAAAGCAAAGGAAGAGAATTAAAAGGAACAAAATTCTGACTCAACGATGAATTCCCAAGAGAAATAAATGAACGGCGGAAAATACTCTAGCTGATTCTAAAAGACAACAGGAAATATATAAACTTTATACTGGTTTTCCTACAGGGACATATGGACTATGTCTTTCCCCCCCTGCTCACACAAAAACACATACACTACATCTCTCTGCAATACACCCAATTATAATCAGTGACCACGCACCTGTATCTCTAACTCTAAACTTAGAACTGCACACAAAACCACCTTCTAGCTGGCACCTCAATATTTCATTACTCAAAGGTCCTAAATTTATTACATTAATACGGAGAGCGTGGGCATCCTTTATGGAAGTGAATGACTCAACAGAGACCACAGTATCCACACTATGGGAAACAGAAAAAGCAGTAATCGGAGGAAAAAACTGACAAAACTGCAGTTTGTCATCATATAAGAAGAGAAAACAATTGAAATTAGAAACTCAACTACAACAGAAGATGAAATAATTATCAGATAGATACACTAAGAATTTAGATGATCAAACACTAACCTGAATTGAGGAATGCCCAAGACCAACTGGAAGAAATCATACACAAAAAAATGTATTTTAAACCCACAGTTTATTATACAACAACTAAAATATCATAATTTGAAACCAACAATCAATTACTTGGCAAATCTTTTACAACATAAAAAAAATAAAACAGTAATAATAATAATAAGAAACTCTGCAGCATCACACAAAATCTCCCCTAGAAAGAAATAACACTTTTCACACATGCTATAATAAGCAATATTCATCAAAACAAGAACTTTTAAACCAAACCTATTCTTAAATAACCTAGCCCTACCTCAACTCTCCAAAGAAATAGCTAACACTCTTGATGCTCCTCTATCATCAGAAGAACTTCATAAAGCAAGACTAGAAACAGTGACCCCCACATTAATCCACCCCAATCAGACAGGCTTTAGCAAAAAAATACTCTTCAGGTACCATTTGAAGATTATTTAACTTGATGCATATTTCTAATTAATACAATCGTTGCATAGCTGGATGCTGATAATGTATTTGACAAGGTCAACTGGACAGTTCTATTCCCACACATTATACAAATTTGGCTTCGGGGAGTCGTTCATCCATTGAATAAAAATTCTGTACACTTCACCAAAAGCCACAGTCACAACAAATGGGATAGCTTCACCCGCATTCACACTTCACCGAGGAACACGGTAAGGATGTCCACTCTCCCCTTCACTGTTTGGCATTTTCATAGAACCGCTCACATTAGCAATAAGACAGAAAGGTAAAATCAATGGAATTCATGGCACAAACACACAAGATTAAATTAGCCTCTATGCGGACTACTGATGTTTCACTTCAGGAAACATCAATAGTCATCAATACTTTTTCCAAAATATCAAACTACACAATAAACTGGAATAAATCCACCATACTCTTGCTCTCTGATGAGGCTTGGGATTCCACAGCTCAGTATTCACTTCTTCCACTCCGTGTTGGAAATATTAAGTGCTTCTAGGCATTAGCATCTCCTCCAGGCTGTCAGATTTGTTCTCACTAAACTACACTCCACTGCTTAAAACAAATAGATGATGACCTCAGATTACTTATCTCTTCCCAATGCTCCCTGTCATGACTACAGAAAAATGGTTTCAATCACTTAATTCTTCAATCTCACATTTTTACTGGAGGAATAAAAGAAAAGCAAAAATGTTATATTCTAAATTTACAATAAAAATACATCTGAAGGAGGTTTAGAAGCACCAGTTTTATTATTATTGTTTATCTGGCAAGTTAACTGCAATATTTAGTGAAATGCCTTCATCCAAGCAATAACATCTCATGGATACAACTGGAACAAACATACTGTAAAAAGCACACATTTGCAGATTTGCCTTTTCTCAACACATTGATCGAGAAACACACCTGTTTTAAAAAAAAAAAAAACACAGTTATCTCCACAACTCTGACAGCCTGGTGGAAAGCTTTGAGAATCACCAATTCTATTATAACCCCATCTGACACAATCCAGACGTCCACCTTCACAAGACTCCTATTTACAACCGCACGTGGGAACAGAAAGGAATTACACATTTTTTCATCATCTCTTCAACAATAATCACTTCCTGTCACTCAAAGATTTGGCCCAGAAATACAAATTTGGGAGCCAGCAGTTTTTTTTTCCACATGTACAAATTAAATCAATTATCCGAAGTAAAAATCAAATACTAGTCAACAGGGCTGTAGTTAGGGAGTTCTGGGCCCAGTTTGAAGTTTCCACAGTCAGTGATGATTTGAGGTGCCATGTCATGGCGACCGTATGAGAGACACCAAACCCAGCAATACAGATGAGCTGAAGGCTCGAAATATCTCGCTTTGTGTAATGAATCTAGAATAAATGAAAGTTCCACTTTTTAAATTAAATTATGGAAAAAAAATTATTTTTCTATGATATTACATTTTTTTTAGATGCACCTGTAATAGTGCAAGCACTTTGGCCATGCAGTCGTTCAGTCAATATTATTATATTTTATTGGGTCCCTCTGCTGTTTGTCACTGACTGGGATGAAATAATTAATGACCATCGGACTAAACTATTTTTAGGGAGGGCGAGGAGATATTTGGAAAAGTTCTTTCACAAAATTGCATGTTTTAGTGGTTTTCATTAAACTCTCAGGCATACATACTGAAGCTGTAATAAATATATATATATATATATATATATATATATTAATGATTCATAGAGTAGGGGCCTATATAGCATAACTGCTGGATTTAGTGGGGGCCTTTATGGGGGTACGCACGTGATGTAGCCGGAACTCGCCACGGTCACGACCACTGAGTGGCAAAAAAACTGAGTGGCAGCATTAATGTAAAGCGTGAATTCTGCGAAAACAGAGAAAAAACGCATCTAAAATGGGAAAAAGATGTTGTGATTCACTGTAAAAAGTTATCTCCGAATTCTTGTTGAATCTGTTAGTACATAGTGCCAAAAAACCATTCAGTCCATTTTTACTAAGAGCAGTTTAAGTGTAAGTTCTTTTGGCATGTGGTATTCATATTGTACAATGATGAATAATTTGCTACTTATTTCTTTTTAAACGCTGCCTATTTCCTCTGATGAATAACGGGGGCTCATTCATCCTCTGACTGTTTTACCTTCACAAATATATAACGTTATTAAGTGGATGCAGTGTTGTGCTACACACAAACTAGGATTAGCTAGCTTACAGTTTACCAGATAAAATTATATAATAAAATAAAAATATTTGTACATACCTGTCCAAATATAACCAGAATGTTTATTGGTGTTCTTGTCACTTTAATTTCTCCAACAAATCCCACCTTGAAGTAGGACCAAGCGTCAAGGCTTTTGTATGCCTTCAGGCTTTGCTTAAAATCAGGTACTTATAAATGTCGGGAAAACCGATTTCTGGCCACATGCCAGTGTCCATGGACCGCAGGATCTTGGGCAAGTTGTAAGGGTCACTGTCGAGTCCAACTGCCTTTAATTTAAGCTGATAATCGTTAGTTGTACTAGCGTTTTCGCAGCTTCCCCTATTAAAACCAGCTGTTTTGCTGATGTTTTGCCACTAAGTCTGCACGAGGGGACGTGTTCTGGCGGGAAAGTGATGTCAATTCATACCCACTATAATTGTCACCACCTTTCACTCCATTAGCGATGGCCCTGCCAGTCAATACAGATAGCTTGATATATGTCCCCAAAATCAAATGGAACAATTTTTCCACCTCTCCCACATTTGATTTCTGGACAGACAATTGTAAAAATGCATTCACAGTGACAACAAATACTAACTTGCAGCTCATCCAATACAAAATCATTCACAGAATACATATTATTCAATATAAAAAATACAAAAGGGGATTAGTCGACACTGACATCTGCTCACAATGTATCATGGGTGTCACAGATAATTATTTACATGCAGTTTGGGCATGCCCACCAGTTCAAAAGTTTTGATTGTCAGGCATACAAAAACTTTCAGCGATCCTGAGCTGTGGAATCCCCCCATCTCCATCCCTCTGTCTGCTTGGAGACCTCACAATGATCAGCATTCCAGCCAAATACAAGGACAGTTTGCTGATTTCTTTAACCATCGCCAAGAAAGGAATTCTTCAAAACTGGAAGTCAAAGTGCTTCCTCAGTTTAAATCAGAGGAATAATCTAATAATAGCGTGCATATTCATGGCCTTGCCCCCTTTCATCTTCTGCCCTGACTGGACCAATTCCATATTGCATGACTCGCTTCTTTTGATGCATTACATTAGTTAAGTATTGACATATGAACTTCTAATACAAACACGGATATATAGGAAAAGGGTGGAAAAAGGAGAAGGAAGGGAAGAAAAAAAGAAATGAAAAGGGAAGGAAGAAGAAAAGGAGAAAAAAGGAAAATGGGGGGGAAAGTGAAATATCCACAGAAAAATACAAAAGAATAGGGTATGCGTGAAGTGTGGATTGCTTGGGATGGGGGGTATCCGGTGGGGTGGGGATAATGGGGGTGCCCTGTGCCTGGCAATGTCTTTTCATGGCCTACTCCTTGTGGGGCCCGTTTGTTATATATTATGCTTTGAACTGTGCATAGAAGTCGTTCATTGCATCTGGGAGTAAGGCATCACCATCACAGACAAGTGCTGTAGCTTTGTAGTTTGTGAATGCCTTGCCACATATTCTGTGTGTCTTTGGTATTTATGAAGTAACTGTGGATTCTTTCTGCATAGCTGTGAATCGCCCCTCTGTTACAGCAAGGGCAGATTGGCCCTTGCTGTATGGTGGGTTGCCTTGTCCTCAAACCTGAAGGCAGTGTCTCAGGTTTTCAGCAGCCAGCACGCTTTAGCAGTCATCCATGGTTTCTGGTTTGTACGTGTGGTGATGGTCTTGATCCTCCATTATGTATAGTTACATTATATATGCATTTGCTGATGTATGCAGTCACTGATGTTATGTATTCCTCCAAGACTGTGGTGTTGTGGTATATAGCAGCGCCTCTGAACATATTCCAATCTATGTGTTCAAAATATTCCTGAAGTGATAGCTACCTCAGACCAGGTTTCAGAAGTGGTCTGTATGCTTCGATTAGCATAACAGAGATGTGGTCCAAGCAGCCAAGGTGGGGGCTTAGTGCAGCCTTGTAAGCACTGTGAATGTTGGTGTGAACATGGACTAAAATGTTAGATAGGTCGCAAAATCAGCATGGCATTTTGGTAGCACTGATTTCAGGTTTGTGTGGTTAAAGTCACTGGCGACAATGAAAAATCTTTTGGGGTGTGCTTTCTTTTACTTATAGCCCAGTAGCATTCACTTAGTGCTTCCCATGCATTCACATCAGGTAGAATGTACACTGCAACAATGAGCACAGTGGTAAGTTCTCTCGGGAGGTAGTATGGCTGGACAGTCATAAACTCCACCAACAATGAACAGTAGCTCAAGACCACAACAGCATCTCTGCACCATGCATTGCTTGTGTAATAACACAGACCACCACTGCAAGTCTTACCAGATAGTGCTGCTGTCATGTAGGCATGATGTGTGGTTAACCCTGCTAGCTGAATGGCTGCATCCGGAATGTTGTCTTGAGTCCCTGAGTCCCTGAGTTCATGCTAGTTAGTTAGCTGTAGTCAGATGAAATCCAGTTGGTCAAGGGAGCGAACATTGGAGAGGAGAATGGATGGTAGAGATGGATGTTTAGGGTTAGCCCTTAACCTACCACGAATGCTGGCTCACTTATTGCGCTTCTGCTTTCGGGCACATCATTTCCGGCATCCTCTTTTCTGGCTGGCAGCACCAGGCAATACCTCGGTCCTGGGGCCTGGTTCGCGTAGCAGCCCGATGTCGCATAGCTCTTCCCGCAGTGATTCTGGTGCTTTCCATGTTCCCATTGTTGTACCTTATGTTTGCCTTTTGGGATAATGTTCTATGGACTGAAGACTTGAAAGTGGAACTTCTTGGAAGACATCTGGTGTAAGGCTGGTCCATCTATAACTAAGACAGCATTACATTACACAACAAGAACATCATGTTCATGTACTGTGGTGGTAGTGTGATGGTGTGGGGATGGTTTGCTGCTTCAGAGCCTGGGCAACTAGCCATAATTGACAGAACCTTGAATTCTCCTTTCTACCAGAAAATCCTGAAAGTGAATTTCTGGTCATCAGTCTGTGATCTGAAGCTCAAGCGCATGTGGGTTTTGCAGCAAGACTGCTGCATTTGACTAGAGGTCATAATTTCTTCTCTGGAACTCAGGATGTTCTCCTCAACTTGGAGTTTCTCCAAGTTCAGATGTCAATTCAACATGGCTCAATCAACATACAGCACTTCCAAGGTAAGTTGAATGCAGCTAAGGATCCAAAGTACAAGAGCAAATCCACCTCTGTCTGAATGGCTCACAAGAAACAGACTTGAACCCCATTGAGATGCTGTGGCAATACTTTAAACCTTCAGTTTGAATTCAGTTGGAATTACTCTAAACAGGATGAACGCCACAGCAAGGTTGAATGTCTGAAATAGTTTTTCTACAATAAACTTCCTTTCTGTTTGTCATAAGGAGATGTTCCATACACATTCATATTTGGGAACTTGAGGATATCTACCATTTTTGCCATTGGTCCATCCATGCAACCATCCAAGATTCTTGTTAACATGATCTCAAGAGTGTTTGACTGTTTGTAGGCTTTATATGGAAATCATTGTAACCAGCAGATGAACTGAATAGGTTTTGGATTTGATCTGATCTAAGCTACCCAGCAGGACCAAGGTCACAGCAAGGTCAATTGTCAATTTTTTTTTCCAATATATTCCTTCCTGTTTTAATATATTAAGGGTATTTCTGGAATACAAATACTAGACATGGTGGTGGTGATGGATGAGAATCTGAAACCATTTAGTCTGACAAATATGTAACAATAGTTTATGGGGGGGGGGGTACTTTTTCATGGGAGTGTACTTGAATGGCACACAAACTCTCTTTCTCCCCTAATTGGTTGTAGCCCCTACTAGTCACTGTATAATCAGACATGTTGGGACATTATGAAATTTCTTAGCTGGTGTAAACACATGATTTTACAAATTTCCTTTGAATTCCAACCTGACACCTTTGACACATCTCTGACTGTGAATTACTGTTACAGGAATGTGAGGGCAGCTCACAGCAGCACAGGAACATCATAGTATTGAGTATTTAAGAGTATACAAGACTCACTGCTGTTACATTGGTGAAGGGAGGTTCAGAAAGTAACTGACAGAAGGGGTGCCAATAATTGTGTAGTTTTGTTAAAATTATATTTTTGATCATTTTAGTTTTCTTAAAATAACTTTACTCAAATAAAGGTTAATGTCTTTCACATGTATACCCCAAGGAAAAAGTGCATCATGGATGACCGTGTAAGAGTTCCTCAGGTTAACTTAAAGTAACATTTTATAATGGAAACCTGCTTCAGTTACATTTTGTTCATAAGAATATTTTTGACATGAACATTTTTGACAGGTTAACTTACAATAACCTGGTTTCACAAGTGTACACAACCTTTTATAATGGGATATGTGACTGCTTAGAAGTAACCAATCACATTCATGTTCATTATCATACACCTGTCTTGAATGAAGTGATTCTGATTAACCGCATCTCTTGTATTCATCGTACCTTGGGGCTATGGGGTACAGTGGCAAGTCTTTTCTCACAAAAACAAAACATCCAAGCCCTCCTAAATGTGTTCTGGTCTGATGAGACAAGGTAGAACCTATTGGGCATAATTTTAAAAGATGTGTTTGGCACAAAAACAAGACAGATCATCAATCAAAGAACACCATTCTCATGGTGAAGAATGATGGTGGCAGCATCATGCTATGGACTTGTTACTCTTCAGCTGGCACTGGGGTTCTAGTCAATATAGAGAGAATCATGCAACATCAACTCTATATACCAATCTATTTTTGGCACAAAACTGGGGGCTTTTGTTAGACAGCTGATCATGAAGAAAATTTTCACCATATAGCACAATAACAACCCAAAGCACACATCCAAGTCAACAAAGAAGCACTGAGACGCATGTTTAAAAGCATTTAGACACATCAAAACTCACTTGAAACAATGCAGTCTGGTAAAACAAAATAAAAACATACTTCTATGGGCAGTTATTCATCTCACCATGTTTGAAGAAAGAATGGCTGCACACATGATCACAAGTAAACCATATCCTCAGTGAATTACAGAGGTGGGAGGACAATGGTATGAAGCTGCAAAAACGATGGATATTTCACCAATACAGCAACCCCAAGCATACCAGAATAACTCAAGAAGTTAGACCAAGTCAATCTCCTGGCTTGAATCACGATAGATAGATAGATAGATAGATAGATTGATAGATTGATAGATAGATAGATTGATTGATTGATTGATTGATTGATTGATTGACAGATTGACAGATTGACTTTTATTCTTCCCAGACAGACATTCACAGAGTGTATGTGTGTGTGTGTATATATATATATATATATATATACACACACACAGTTGTGCCCAAAAGTTTGCATACCCCTTGCAGAATCTGCTAAA
>JANDJT010000168.1:4757214-4778831 GCA_024331685.1 Stegophilus panzeri
ATTTTTTTCTTAAAATGGTACATTTCCTCAGTTTAAACATTTGATATGTTTTCTATGTTCTATTGTGAATAACATATAAGTTTGAGATTTGCAAATCATTGCATTCTGTTTTTATTTACATTTATTTTCATTTTACACAGCGTCCCAACTTTTTTTGGAATTGGGGTTGTGTGTTGATCGGGTGCTATTTAGAGCCATCCAGTATCTAAACAGGTGCTCAGTAGAGAATATCAGGCCAGTTTTCCTATATAGACGCTCAAGGCTTTGCTCAATCACTTTCATGTTCTGATGTTCAGGGGTGTCTGATTAGCCTGTTGTCATAATTATGAGCTAATGGGAGTGCACCCATGGCTGTAAAAGAGCCAGAGCCTTTTTGAACTCGGTGCCATGGAAAAAATGAAGCACTTCTGAAAAAGATTATGGACCTCCACAAGTCCACATTTTTAGGAGGAATTTCCAAACCACTGAAGTTACCATGAACATCTGGTTCAAGCAATTAAACAGCAATGCCCCCAAATACTTATAAAGTATATATGTAAACTTTTGAAAAACTGAAAATCTGATACAGTAAATAATAGCTAAAATAAATCTGTCTCTTAGCTATGATTTTGAGATGGCCCCATGTGGAAGTAAATTAGATAGACTAATTGAATTAAGACAGGAAATGTATGGTAACATGAAGTGTGTGGAGTTGTGAAACATTGAGTTTAAATGGCTTTAGCTTAGCTATATGTAAACTTATGGCCTCGACTGCAAGTACGGGCAGCATGTTCACACCTGTAAAGTAAACGGAACTAAAGTAAAAGATTGATTGCGTCCAACAAACAAGTGAAAGAGCCCTTAGCTACCTTGTCCAATATCCAAAACATACAGGAGGTGCTACTCGCCCACTAACATAGTATGTCTAGACAAATATGCAAACATCTGTGGGAAATATAAGTTATGGTCTTACTCATCTGAATTTCTAATGTCAGACACAGAGTGAGAACGGGGTAATATGCAACAACTTCTGAGAGAATATTTCTGATGCAAGCATGACAATGACAGACAAAGACAAAATCATTCTTTTTAAATATTTTATTCATAAAGCTGTAATTAAATAAATGTTTGAAAAACAGTAATTAATTATAGTATTAGAGCAAAATTCTGTTGATGACCGAAGAGACCTGTGGTTCTCATTAATATAGCTACAGCATATGGAGAAGTTGTTTGTGTGGGTTTCTTCTGGGTTGTCCTGTTTTGCCAAGACCAATCCCATGCCAACAGGTCGATTAGCTATGCTAAATTGCCCCTAGACATGAATGAGTGTGAATGTCTGTGTGCATGGTACACGGCGCAGGTCTTCCAACCAGGGTGTACTCATTCCTCACAACAAATGTTCTGGGGATAGGCCTACATTAAACAATGCTAATATTGGTAATAATCATAGCAAAATACTTTTATGGCCAAATGAACTAATCATCATTCACTGTGAGTTATGAAAAGCATTTTTGAATGTATGGTTCTTTTGCCAATTTGTATCTTGTTTAGTCCATATGGTGACCCACTTCTGAGAGACTGGAGCAGAGTGGTAGCTTACTTCATCAGAGACCAGTGGACATGCCTCTGTTTCCTTCAGAAGTTTGCGGAGACCCCCAGAGCAACAGAGGCCTTCCAGGCTGCTGTTGAGGCTCTTTCCTTGCTGCCAAGTGATTTGGTGCTGCCTGTACTGGACTTTATGTGTGCAGCTTTACCACAGGTCACAACTGATCACTCAGTGTTTTCTATTCTGTTGTGTTCGAAGGCTAGGGAATTCCATGCTATGTGTATAGTAACTTTTGTTATTAGAAAGGTTTTGCTCTATTTTTTATTTTTATTTTATTTACAATTGTTAACATTATTACCTTTTTATAATCATGTGTGGTGTTTACAATGAAATGGGCCTTTTCTCTCCTGACTTGGTCCAAGTTGATTTAGTGTAAAGAGTTTAAAAATCATTATACTGAGCATCCAGTGACCTTTAGATTATAAAAAACATTTAAAAAATGGTAGAAACATGATGAAACACTGCTCAAACATCAGCTGAATTTGCTGATCAGACATAAGAACGCTTACTTGAGTCCCTATGTCTAAGACTTCCATAAGAATCATATACAATGGAGAAAGCCATTGTTCAACTCTACAAGTACAAAACTACTACTGCCAATTTTAGGCATGGGACAGATTGTCTGCCCCCATATAACCCTTAATGGGTGGTGAAAGACTGTCGAGCTTCAGCAGGAATGCATGTTATTGAGGAACAAGAGCTGTCTTGTCATTCATGAGGGCCAAGGGCAAGATTAGGACCAGCCAATTTATATCAAAAGGGGAGGAATTCTCCTGAATTACATGCAGTCACCAGTTATTTATACACACGTTTATGAACATGCATAGTGTGTTCACATAAGACTAACAATAACCTGTTTACATGTAGAATTCAATCATATACTTCTATTAACTTTTATTAGCTTTGGATTTGTGATTGACATAATACATGTAATCTGTATTTGTTTTTGTTTTTAATAATGACCACTGGTCCTCTGTCTATCGTACTAGGTTCTCCATAATGAGGCCTTATGTGTGGAAGCAGTATCTGTGTCCTGGACACTGGTACATGCCTTGAGTACAAATGCTCATGACTTCTGGCCTGTCCTGCGGGCCTTTGTACGCTTGGCTTTCCACCGCAGCTTCCTCGAGCTGCAGGATGTTCAAAGCCACAAGATAACTGCCTGCATCCAACAGGTGAGAAGACTTGTTTAGGAGTAGAGCGTCACAAAACATTATCAAAGTGGATAGAGCTTAGATGTCATTCCATGTGCACCTTAACTGAACTTTTATTTATTATAAGTTATATTATAGCATTTATTTTCTTACTAATTCCTTCAACAATGTTAAGCACAATATTAACATTGCTACATGAATTCTATTCATTTTAACGTTTTATATATGGTATGAAATGTCTTTTGGAAGGTTACATGTGAGCTGATTGAGCTCTCCCAGGCTAGGTTGGGAGTTTTTAATGTGCTGATTCAGCACTGCTGCAACACCTGGCTTCCCTCTGACCCTAACAGTCACACAGACACTGTTTTCCAAAGTGCCTTAAATCACATGGACATACTGACTGAGGCTTGCATCTATGGACCGGTCTACAGAAGAGATCAAAGGTATCTTTAATAGGCATGGCATCGAATTAACCGGTGGTTTGTTTGTACAATGGTGCTTGAAAGTTTTCTACATTTCTGCCTAAATATGACCTAAAACATCATCAGATTTTCATACAAGTCCTAAAAGTAAATAAAGAAAACCCAATTCAACAAATGAGACAAAATATTATACTTGGTCATTTATTATTGAGGAAAATAATCCAATATTACATATGTGAGTGGCAAAAGTATGTGATGTGACCCCTTTGTGCAACAATAATTACAACTGTATGTTTGTGGTATCTGTTGATCAGTCCTGCACATCGGCGTGGAGGAATTTTAGCCCGTTCCTCAGTACAGAACAGCTTCAACTCTGGGATGTTGGTGGTTTTCTTCACATGAACTGCTTGCTTCAGGTCCTTCTACAACATTTCTATTGGATTAAGGTCAGGACTTTGATTTGGCCATTCCAAAACATTAACTTTATTCTTCTTTAACCATTCTTTGGTAGAACGACTCGTGTGTTTAGGGTCGTTGTCTTGCTGCATGACCCACTTTCTCTTGAGATTCAGTTCATGAACAGATGTCCTGCAATTTTCCTGTAGAAATCGCTGGTATAATTCAGAATTCATTGTTCCATCAAAGATGGCAAGCCGTCCTGGCCCAGATGCAGCAAAACAGGCCCAAACCATGATACCATGAATGTTCTTTTTGAAGAGCAGTGGTTTTCTCATTGCAACTCTTCCATTCACACCATTGTTGCTCAGTGTTCTCCTGAGTAGATTACAGTGTACATTAGCCAATGTGAGAGAGGCCTTTAGTTGCTTAGAAGTTCCTTTGTGACCTCGTGGACTATTACACGTCCGGCTCTTGGAGTCATCTTTGATGTGTAACAATGGTCTTGAATTTCCTCCATTTGTACACAATCTATCTGAGTGTGGATTGGTGGAGTCCAAACTTTTTATAGATGATTTTCCAGCCTGATGTGCATCAACACCTCTTTTTTGAGGTCCCCAAAAATCTCCTTTGTTCATGCCATGATACACTTCCACAAACACCTGTTGTGAAGATCAGACTTTGATAGATCCCTGTTCTTTAAATAAATCAGGGCACTCACTCACTCACACCTGATCGTCATCCCATTGATTGAAATCACTTGACTCTAATGTCCCCTTCAAATTTACTGCTAATCCTAGAGGTTCACGTACTTTTGCCACTCACAGATATGTAATAATGGATCATTTTCCTCATTAAATAAATGACCAAGTATTACAATTCTTTTTCATTTGTTTAATTACGTTCTCTTTGTCTACTTTTAGGACTTGCATGACAATCTGATTATGCTTTACATCATATTTATGCAGATATATAGAAAATTCTAAAGGATTCACAAACTTTCAAATACCACTGTAGGTCTGTTGCGATGGCTAGCTTGAACTCTCTGTAGCTAACAGAGCTCTACTTGATCTCTGTTACAATGTATTCATTGCAGTTGTTATTCTTGTAGGCTACTTCAGGAGGTTCAAACTTATGTAGAGCAGCTTGGGGAAGAGCTTGCAGCAAATGTGGTGATTAACAGGTTGGGCTACTTGTTTGTACTGAAACGATTGAAGTTTTTTTTTCCCCACACACTTTTTATAATGTGTAGATAAAAATATATAGTATGCATGTACAGAATTCCTTTGCTTTTACTTTTAAGTTGGAATAGGGATGATCAGTTCCCACGCGTGTGTGTTTTGGCCTTTCTGAGTCGTCTTGAATCATACAATACTCTACATCAGAGGCTGATGGAGAAGCTAGTGCAGTGCTTACTGAAAAAGGTGTGTATTTGCGTGTCAGTGTGTGTGAATGTGTGTACAATTGTGCTCATAAATTTACACACCCCTTGCAGAATCTGCAAAATGTTTTTAAATGAGAGGGCTCATTAAAACTGCATTTAGTTTTTTATTTAGTATGACCCTGAATAAGCTATTTCACATAACAGATGTTTACTCATAGTTCACAAGCAGACATTCACAGATGTTCAAGAAAGCAACACGCTACATTAAGGGCCAGGGGGGTGTAAACTTTTGAACATTCTGATTTGTGTAATTTGTTATTATTTTGTTTAAAGATCTTTTTTTTTTTTTTTTTTCATTGAGTACTGCCGTTCAGAAACTATATATGATATTTACATGTTTTCCTGAAGATTAAATAATAATAATTTACACCGATCATCCTGTTCAAAAGTTTACGCCCCCCCGGCTCTTAATGTTTCGTGTTGCTTTCTTGAGCATCAGTGAATGTTTGCACGTTTTGTAATAGTTGTTGAGTCCCTCAGTTGCTCTAAGTGTGAAAAGATGGATCTCAAAATCATAAAGCCGCTGTTGGAAATGAGTTAGAATATGCTGGAAAAGCAAAGAATGTGCAGGACCTGGAGGATTTTTCTGAAGAACAGTGGACAGAGTTTAACTGCTCAGGACAAACAAGGGACTGATGAAGAACTCTCACAAAACATAAACACAGTCGTCGATCATCCAGGTAAAGACGCACCGTATTAATAATCGAGTGTGTGTAAACTTTTAAACTGGTTCATTTGTGTAAATTCAGTTATTATTGTCTTGTGGACTATATGTAAACATCTGCTATGTGAAATAGTTTATTCAGGGCAGGACTAAATAAAAAACAAAATGCAATTTTAATGATCCCTCTTTTTTTTATTTATTTATTTATTTATTTATTTATTTTTATTAAACAATATTTACATTTTGCAGATTCTGCAATGGGGGTGTAAATTTATGAGCACACCTGTATTTTTCTTTTTTCTTTTTTGTGTGTTCCCTAAGCTGAAGAAGCTCAGATGTATACTCTCTCTCTCTCTCCTTTCTCTACCCCACTCCTTATGTCTCTACTCCTGCTTTCATAGGATAAGGACATATCAAAGTCAAAAGTGCGTTATTATAATAACTCTATGCAGCACAGAGTAAAGAATAGGGTGTGGCAAACGTTGCTGCTCCTCCTGCCCAAGTTGAGGCCGGTGAGGAACGCAAACATGCACTCATACATTTATTCACATTTTTATGCCCATATCTTATAAAAAAAAAAATGTTTCTTACTGTATTAAAACTGAAACAAAACAAGATAATCTGTTATGGTGACTGCAATAACAGGAGTTTGTGGTGGAGTACATGTTTGGCCTGGTGTGTGAGGCAGGCTTTGGCAACAACCAGCCTTCTGTCAAGTACCTGATCGAGTGGGCCCTGATTCTGATCCTCCACCAGAACCCCTCTCATATTCAGCATCTGTGGATCTGCTTTAATGTGGTGAGCACTATTTTCTAAAATTCAGTAGAATAGCTCAATAGAAATTAGTGATCAGGGTTCTCATTTATCAAACTGCGTGTACCAGTACACACACACAAAAAAAAGTGGTGTACTGTAGAGTTATCATTGAATAAAGTAGAGCAAAACAAAAATGGTTGGAAGAAATTTGACACTTTTACAAGTGGGTTGTTTAATTATAAATACATTAAATAAATAAAACTTAAAGATTTTCCACAATAATTTTTGAGTACATGTGCACATTCTCTTGTCCCAATTAAATTCTGTCCAATTCTGTAATGAAACCCTGTCATACAGTTTTAATGTACATTTGCTCTGTTACCTGTCTGCACCTTGTTATTAGCACATAAATCTGTAATTCCTCCGTAACAATTTGTTTACTGTATTTACACGGTTTTATCACTAGGGGGTTTCTGCAAACACAAGGTCTGGAGTGTGCGGAAATGCATGAACAAAACTCGATGAGTCGCATTCTGTGCATAGAAACTTGCATAAACATGGATTCTGCACAAAACTGTATGTAAGCCCTGTTTATAAATGAAACCCCAGTATTATTCTAATGAGCAATGCATCTGATTGGTTCGACAGGATGAGGAGAAAACAAAGACAAGCATCTGCACATTCCTTTCTGTCTTGGTGCACCTGGGCATCCTGCTCCCTAAGCTAGAGGATAAGGTACGATACTGCATCTATAATAAATACCAATTATATTATGTGCTACTCTTGTGCGTTCAGCATGTACTTCTGTATCTTTTCCTACATAAAATCAATTGCTAATTTATAGATGCTCAATGTTCCACTCAAACAATCGGATTGATTTGCAGAAGATTGTAGTATTTTGGGGTCAGCAAGTCTCCAAATCAACAGTTAGATGCCACCTCCATACCAACAAATGATTTAGAAGGCATGGTAGGAAAAAAAAAAAAGCCTTTTCTTTCCTCTAACCACAAACATTCGCATCTGGAGTTGTCGTCTTTGTCCTCAATCTCCAGGAACTCTGTTGTTGCCTTTTAAATGTTTCCTGTTTCACTGGGGTTGTACACATCCCTATAAAATCACCATGGGGTTCACCAAAAAGGTTTCAACACAAAAGAAATCATTTGAAATCTGAAAAGATGGATACATGAGCATACTGCTCCCCTCACCATGAGGAAACTGGTGAGGGAGGCAAAGAATAACACAGAAATCACAGTTTCAGAATTCAGTTTAATAATGAATTCATTCATCTTTAGTAACTGCTTTATCCTGTTCAGGACCGTTGCAACATCACAGCTCCAGGATCCCATGTTTGATTCAGAGATGGTTTACTGTCTGTGTTTTGTATGATGTCTGCATGGGTTTCCTCCAGGTTCTCCAATACTGAAAACAAGAAAAAAGTTATCTAATACACAGTCAGCATTCGTAAACACGCATTTATAAACATATAGTATTCATTAGTTTTAAAGCTCAAACACCCAGGCAAATATAACACTGTCGGCCTGATCATGTTTTGAAGTGTTCACAGTAACAGTATTGCAAAATATTCAGTTAAGTCTTTCCCTGTTAACAATTGAATCCAATGAGATTTTCAGAAATCTGATTCTACATCTAGACCCCTATTGAGCAAAGATGCAAATTGAAAGACACTTTGAGACTTGCTTTATATTCATAAATATTATGCAAAATCATTTCAGAAATGCAAACCTGCTCCTACATGACAGTGTCCCTGGACACAAAGCATGGTTTATAAAGGCACGGTTTGCCAAGGTTTGAGTGGCCTTCACAGAGCCTTGACCTCGACCCTGTTGATCACTTGTGGAATGAATTAGAATGCTTGACTGCTGGGCAGGCCTTTTTCACCCAACATCAGTACCTGATCTTACTAATGCTTTTGTGGCAAATCCCTATAGCCACGTTCCGAAATCTAGTCGAAAGTCTTCCCAGAAGAGTGGCGATTATAACTGACAAAATCTGGAAAGGGATGTTCAAGTACATATGGGTGTTATGGTCAGGTGTCCACATACTACACATATCAGTATACAATATAGTGTATACTGTAGAGGCAATAAATAACTTTTAGTAAGGATAGTAGCATCCTCCTTATTTGCTCCCAAAAGTCCATAAAAGGCAAAGCTAACTGAGCTGAAATAACAAGTCAACAGCAATAAAGACGGAAATCTCTAAGGGAAGTGAAAGGTATTTTGACTTGCATCTATAGCAATAAAATATATATTATTTAACAGTGTAACAGCACCTGAACAGGCTCAAATCTGGAACCAAATGACAGAAAAAGGTGAATTCATTGTGAGTTAAGTGAAGTGAAAAGAAAATGGTTTAAAAAAAAAAAAAAAGAATATGAAAAAGAACATCACACCGGGAAACTGCTTTGTTTCTTTGTTTGTTTGTTTGTTTGTTTCAAAGCATTTCAGCGACTGTCGGCTAGACCTCTCTCATGGTTTAATATGCCCTCCCTGATGCCCTGTTGAAAAAACAGGAGAGTATGGGAAGCCTCATATGAAGCCTGATGTTGGCACACAGCACACTAGGGAGTGCTCACCTACACCCATCGGTGCTCAAATACGTTCACACACTTTGAGCAGCAGAACAACAGGGAAGAATAATGTTCTTTAACTGTTTAATGTGCATTAATGCAGAATCATCTGAAAATCCACCATCCAGCTGAGTTTTTGCAGTTACTGATCCTCCCATATGTTCTTAAATTTGAAATGGTGGAAATGCTTATTTACTTGTTTACTTATTTTACTTTTTTATTGTATCATCAGTTCTGGACAGTTAAATAGTTTAGAGTAGTTTTTTTTGGTCGATGAGGAGCATGGAAAATCAGTATCGTGTAAGTCTAGTTTTAGTACTTGCCCAGTGCCGTATGACTTATGGGTAATACAAATGAAATTATGCGTGCAAGTTCTGTTGTCAGGACAGAGTAATATAATACAAATATTTTAGGCTCAATACAGTTTTGAGGTTATAATAAGATCGAATTTCATTTGGTATTGTTATTTCACATGCTGTATTACGTTTTAATTTTACTAAATTTAATTTTACTAAATTGTTGTAATTATATAATATACAAATATGCTTGACTCAGGGGAAAAAATTATTATTATTTTTTTAAATAAAGTACACTTTTCTTAACCACACAAACATGTTGATTGTGGTAAAATGCTGGGGGAAAGGAAAAGGGTACCGTACTGGTGGCTCCAAAGTTAGAAGAGAGTTTTCTTGCTTTCTCGGGTTGGCTTTACTTTAGTTTTGGAGCTGGAGACTGAGTACAATGTTTACTGGGTTTTGGGTCATTATTCCTTGACAAACGAGAGAAACTTGACTATGTATGTCTAAAGGGTTCCATCGAAAATTTCCAGCACAGATAAGGTTCCACCACTTGCAAGGTGTCTTTGGGAACTGGGACTAGGTTTGCTGCATTTCTGAACTTGCATGTGTTCTTGAATTTGCATCAAACTTATGAATTTCTTTGAGTTTCTAAAACAGAGTACATGTCATTTTGTTAAAATGCGCTTTGTGATTTTTGGCAGTAGTCTTTAAATGTGCAGCACACTGGACTGTCGGACACTATGTATTACAGATTATCGGCACATTTTACCGTCTGTGTTATTAATGTATTAGATATATGAGAGATGGGAAAATATTAGACGGTCCAATTTTAGGATATATCTGCAGATTTGTGTAAAGTCATATTTTTTTTCTCCACATGTTTCTTTTTCAGGCAAGGCAATGGCAGAAGGCTGTAGAGGTGATTTTGCTGTGGTGTTTCAGTCATAACTTCACTGTCCGGCTGTATGCATTGCTGGCTCTGAAAAGAGTGTGGGGTTTAGAGGGGGCACGACTCCTGGCTGAAAATGAACAGAGCAGTTCGGCGTCTCTGCAGGGACTAGCAACAGTTGTTGAGGCCTGCCTACATCAAGCTGAGGTCATGCAGAATACTGGGTGAGTATTATTCATTAGAATGGTCCGTTTGACATGAATCATTCACTCAAGGTAAAAATGTTCACATTTTCATGCAGCTGCCAGTCTGCATTCTTCTATCAACTTCTGTAGTTGTGTGTGGACAGAAATCTCATGTGTCTTCTAACAAATGAACATGGAATTGTGGGACTGCTATGTTAAACATATTAATATTGATCAAGATTACAACATACTCCCAGTATTATTGACGTTAAAATTTTGTATGTGCGCATGCACCCTACAGCAATGCCGTAAAAAACTGGTCCAGAATACAGGAGCATTTTTTCTTCAGTGCCTTTCATCCTCTTGATGATTACAGTGTAGAGGTGAGCCCTCGCTCTTATTGCACTGTTTCTTTCTTTTATGACCTGTTTCACTCTCTTACTATAGTTTTCATAATCCTCTGTTGTCTGACATTGTGGTTTGCTTTACTTAGGCACCTCAAAATGTAGGCCACAATTAAAACATTCATTCTTCTTGTCTAGACAATTTTCCACGCATTCCCTATTCTGTCAGAATTGGCAGAGGATGAGTACATTCCAGTGTGGAAGTTTGAGAAGCTGGTGGACTTTCAAGACAGTTCGTCTGTACCTTTGAAAAATCCAGGCAGAGAGCTGAGGGAGCTGCAGCCTAGTGACTGGGTTCAGCAAGATAGAGGTAGTACCATTAGCATGCAGTAGAGAGCGCTTTCATCATATGCTCAAATGGTTTAACTAATTTCAATATACTGATTAAGAGCAAATCAGTATTGGAATCAGTATTGTGATTTGATTTTTTGCTCAAATCAGTAGTAGTATTTTATGACAATGTCCACTAGTTGCAATGTAATGTAATGCATTGTGCAGATTTTTGAACCAGACCAAGGGGATTGTGACTGTCACATTACATTAACACATTAATACAGAGCCAGAGATAATATGCTAAAGCTATATTGTGGGAATGCTGACTGAGTCCCAGACCTTTTTGCCTGACATCAGTGCCTGACTTCATTAATGCTCTTGTGGCTGCATGAGCAAATTCACACAGCCATGTTCCAAAATCTAGTGAAAATTCATCTCCGAAGAGTACAGCAATGGGGAGGGACTCAATCCAGATGTTCAAAAAGCACTTATGGGTGTGATGGTCAGATGTGCACAAACTCTGGGCCATAAAGTGTACATCTTTACAAATTAATTTAGATGAACATGGAAAGTTAACTCAGCAACACTGGTTAAAATCAACTCGATCTGAATTGTTTTTGAGTGTTTAGCTTTCTGCCTCTCAGTGAGTACGTTTACAGGCAGCCTACTAAACCCTTAATAATCTGAATGGTCGGTCAGAATAGAAAATGTCTACAAACCTCGTCAGAATAGAGTAAACGAGGCCAATCCAGATGAATTGAAACACTGTGTGTGTGTGTGTGTGTGTGTGTGTGTTCTGTACATGTGATTAGATCATGATGCGCTCCTGGTGCAATAAAGCGATCCCATCTGTGTGTTTAATAATCACACTTTGACATTTTGCTGAATTGATTTATCACTTGCAGTGGGATTAAAGCTGAGCATGCTGATCAGACTCGCGGCGTTGGTAACGTTGGAACGTCGCTGCCTTCATGTGCATAACTTTGAACTGGATTATATAACGCGCATATAAATTAAGATTGTCTACAGACCATTCATCGTAGGATACGTATAAACAGTTCATACAGAATCTGCAGTCAGAATGAATTAATGGCGAAAATCTTCGCATTTTAACATGGCCAATGTTCACACATCTTGTATCGGATTACACCGTGGACAATAATAAAATATGACTTCTGTTAAAGATTAAATAAGATCGGCTATTACTTGTGTTCCTGTGAAACACAGTTGGACTTTATTGTTCTTGTGACGCAGGTACCGCAAGTTTGGTTCCTGCTGTCTGTCATGCTGTAATACAAGCAAATGAACTCCCATTTAACCCTCTCCATGTTACTCAGCATGCCAGAACGCCATTCCGGATATTCCTGCTCACTTTAGCCCCACATACATACAAATTGGCCAAATAGATCAATAGTCTTGTGTAAAAAAAAATGTCACCAATTAGCACTTGCTAAATATGTACGTATGCACAGTTTTATAATGTTGCGTATAATATATATAAAATGCACATTTAATTATAATCTCTCCTACGGTTACTTTGGGGATTCAGGCTTTCTGAATATAGTAACATTCAGCATTTATATAAATTCCATTTCAGGGTCTTTTTAGTGTCTGGCCATGTAAGGGGTTTATCAGTTTTAAGCACTGACCTACAGTGGATATAAAAAGTCTACACACCCCTCTTAAAGCTGCAGGGTTTTATGATGTAAATAATGAACCCAAGATGGAAAAAAAGGGCCCTTTCTCAGAAAAATTACATCTTAGCCCACCTAAATTTAGCCAGAAGAATAAATAAGATCGTGTGGTGAAATGTGTTATGGTCTGATGAGGCCAAGGTAGAACTTTTTGGACATAATTCTAAAAGACATGTTTGGTGCAAAAACAACAATGCTTATCACCCAAAGTACACCATACCCATGGTGAAGCATGGTGACAGTAGCGTCATGCTATGGGGCCACTTCTCTTCAGCTTGGACTGGGGCTCTAGTAAAAAGAAATAAAGAATCATGGATGCGTAGCTGCAAATACATATTTTGGAACAAAACCTGCAGGCATCTGTTAGACAGCTGAAGATACAGAGAAATTTCACCTTCCAGCGTGACAAGAACCCACAGCACAAATCCACAAAGCAAGTCAACACAGTAATGGCTTCAGAGGAAGAAGATCAATATTTTGGGAATGACCCTGTCAGAGCCCAGATCTAAACCTGTGGAATGACTTGAAGAGGGCTGTGCACAGGAGACCCCCTCTCACACACACACACACACACACACAAAATAGTGCTGTATTTGGTTAGTGCTGTAACCAAAAGGTGCTTAGTTAAGGGGTGTACACACTTTTGCAACCAGGTTATTGTAAGTCTGTCCCAAAAAAAAAAAAACTTTCTATTTGCTTTCACTTTATTTATTTTTTTTGTTGCTATCTCACATTAAATGTGGAAAAGGTCTGGCATGATTTTCTTGGTTTAATTTTTTACATCACAATAGCGTGCAGTTTAAATGGGGTGTGTAGCCTTTTTTATATCCACTGTAAGTACGTGTTTTAAATATTCATGCATTTGGTGTCCTACAGGTGAGTTGGAACAAGAAGAGCGCTGGGCAGATGTACAGAAAAAGATTGCCCCTTGGAGTCTGAATGTGCAGGAGGTGGAGCCGCACCTTGTGGCCCAGCAGAGAGTAGCGCGTCTGGGTAAACTTACCACTGCCCTCCTGGTCGTCGCCTCACTTATTGACAAGCCCACAAACCTGGGTGGTATGAGCCATTTTTTCTCACACTTAATGTATACACGTACACCTTTAAACAGCTTGATTGAGTTTGTTTTATATCAATTGTATATTGATGAAAAAACTCAAATTCAAAAACGGTTATGTAAATGTTATGTGTAAAAAAACAAAACAAAACAAAAAAACTTTAAGCAGGAGTGTGTCATTTAGTTGAATTTTATGCCTTAGAAAATCTTTTTGGAAGTATTTAGGTTTGACTACAGTTCAATTTGTGCTCATAGATAAAATAAAGCTTCTCTCTGTGTGCATGCATGCTTCATATGCATACAGGACAATTATGTGTGAGAACTTATCACCTCTAACATATATGCAGAAATAACATTGCTTAAACAATAGCTTTGATAGATCCTGTTCTTAAAATAAAACAGGGTGTTCACTCACACCTGTTTGTCATCCCATTGATTGTAAACAACTGACTCTAATTTCACCTTCAAATTAAACTGCTAATCCTAGAGGTTCACATACTTTTACCACTCACAGGTATGTAATATTGGACAAGTATAATATTTTTGTCTCATTTCTTTAATTGGGTTCTGTTTTGTCTACTTTTAGGACAGAAAATCTGATGATGTTTTAAGTATTATGCAGAGATATAGTACATTCTAAAAGGTTCACAAACTTTCAAGCACCACTGTATGTAATTGACTGTCAGGCCATATTTACCCAGTGGTGAGCATTGTGATTATACGAGATACGGTTTCAAAGTTACCCTACAAGAAACTGTCAAAAATTGCATTCAATTATTATTCCTTAGTTACTATTTCTAATTTTGTAAATATGCAATCAGTCAGGTCTTTTTGTGTGCATATATGTGCTCATGTTTGTGTTTGTCGCAGGTCTTTGTCGAACTTGTGAAATCTTTGGAGCCAGTGCTCTGGTGCTGGGTAGCCTGCATCATGTTGGTGACAAACAGTTCCAAGCCCTGAGTGTCTCTTCTGAGCTGTGGCTTCCTCTGGTGGAGGTGTGTTTGTGTTTAAGTTCATTTCACCCCAAGAGGCGTTAAGCACACACAGTGGTTCCAGTACTCTCCCACATTAGTCAATGTGAAATTTTACACTGGACGAATGTAGTTCGTGCAGAAGCATGGTCGATGTGCGATTCATGCGACAACAGGGCGTAGTTTCTTCCTGAAAACAATACAGAATTCATTATTCCGGCCATATGATTAAATGTATGCCCATAATATAAACAACATGAGGACTAAAATCCTAACTGGCACATTGTAGTGTAGGAGTGAGAATCATGTTGAATTAACCACCTTTATCCAGATTTATATTGATCTGAATTTCAGAACAGATATTTGTCTGGCAGCGATTCAGAGATGCCATGTTGTATCACTTGATATGAGAATATCAATATTCTTATCATAAAAGGTTTTTTTTTTTTTATTGACTTAATGACTCCACCATCTTCCCATGTATTCTCTTTTTTTGTTGTTTCTTTTGACTGATGCATAATATTCATGTTATCCATTTCAAAATGGATAATCCAAAATCCATTTCACGAATAAATATTTACCCGTAATGATAAGATTGAAAAAGTGTATTGTGCTTACATATTGCGAGAGCCTTTTTACTGCAGTCATAGTCCAGTAACGTTGCAAAACCATCTGTCACTGACTCTTAACCAATATGTACCTAGTGGAGTGCATTGTGAATGTACAAGATGTGGCTTATTACAGTTAAATTGCTGAATCATTAACAGGACTAGTGCTGGACCGTCTTGGTAAAGGTAAATGATTACTTAAATTAACAGTTAATGCTGTCATTACTGTCTAGCACAACACAGACTGAAAGTCATGGTTTTCAAAAACTTTTCTTACTTGGATTTATATAGTGCTAATATATGCACATAGCATTTTGGGGTCAGTCTTTCTCAGTCACTCTTTAAATCAGGTTTACAGAACCATTATGCAACTTTTTGGTTTGTATTATATTTCAATTTGGAATTTAACATTTTATGAGCTTTAGGGTAGAGACACTTTTGTGCTTTAAATTAGATTCTTCATGTCCAAAAGTTATGTCCCACTCTAAATCCTGTCAGTGTCAAACCCTAGTTTTGCCATTTGTTTTAAGACATAGTTATTGCAAATGGCATCTCAGTGAGTATATGCAACAGTTACTTTACGTTACAGTTTTTACTTTCAGCAAGGTCACGAGGATTTCTGAGTTACTTCAATTGCCTTGCTTTTTATTGAGATATTGAAGCTTTCTAGATACCGTCCCCTCTAAAGCTATTGGAATGGCAAGGCCAATAAATGTTTTTTTTTTTGTTTTTTTTTTTGCTATACACCAAAGATATTTGAGTTTGAAATAAATTAAAAAAAAAAACGGATATGAGATGAAAGTTGAGAATTTCAGCTTTTTCTTTCTGGTATTTACATCTAGACGTGTTAAACAACATAAAACATAGAACCTTTTTATCAGACCACCCAATTACACCCATAACACTTAATATTTGTATGTAAATGTTCATGTAAACATCTGAATTCATTCTGCTGCTACCAACATGAGTTACATCATCAGTAAAGATTAGTGATCCTGTACCAGAAGCAGCCACGCAAGCACAAACCACACTACCAACACCATGTTTCACAGATGAGCTTGTATGTTTAGGATCCTGAGCAGATCCTTTCTTTCTCCACACTTTGGTAGAGGTTAATTTGTTTCAGAACTTTTGTGGCTCATTTTTTATATTACTTGCTGAATTCAAATCTGGCTTTCCAGTTCTAATTGCTGATGAGAAGTTTGAATCGTGTGGTATAACCTATATATTTCTGATACCTTCAACCGCCCTATGGAGGTTGTTGGTGATGCCACTGACTGTTGGTTTTGGGTTTTCTTCACCGCTCTCACAATGATTCGGTCTTCATCTGCTGTTATTTCTTTGGCCAACCCAGTCGATGTCTGTTGCTCAGTACATCAGTGGTTTCTTTCTTTTTCAGGACATTCCAAATTGTTGTATTGACTACGCCCAATGTTTTCTGCAATGCCCTCTTTTCTCAGTTTCAAAATAGCTTGCTTTACTCCCATAGACAGCTCTCTGATCTTCATGTTGGCTTATCCTTTTTTTTTTTTTTTTTTTTTTTTTAACAAAAATGCAGTCGTCACAGGTGAAACTGAAGGCTAAAACCAAGAGTAGATGTTCAGTTATTTATTGTTTAAACAATCAATCTAACGGTACACACCTGGACCAGAAACACCAGTTAGTCACATTCCAGTATTTTTGCTCACCTGTAAATTGGGTTGTCCGATACAAAATGTTCAACTTTCTATGACATTTAACACATCTATATATAAATACCAGGAAATAAAAGCTAAAATCCTAAACTTCCTACTCATTCATCTTTGAATCTCAAACCCAAAAGTCGTCAGTCTACAGCAAAATAAATTTGAATTAGCCTTGCTGTTCCAATAGTTTCAGAGGGGACTGTATGTACACATTTACATTTTTCTATATTGGCTTTTTTATGTTTTTAATTATTTTGGAGTCCATGGGCATTTAGAGCCACTCTCTTCAGGATATAAATGTTTTGTTTGATAAAATAAAAGCCATTAATCAGAAGAATTTAATATTTATTTGAAGTGACACTTCTCTCAAAGAGGGCATGTGGACCCAAACCATGCCAGCAAAGTGACCTCCTAATCACCAGTTTTTCCTTTAATTCATCACCCATCTGTATCATTCATTCTTTACTAGCCTCTTTATCCTAAACATCTAAAACATTTCCAGAGAAACCAGATGTTTCTGATAAGTCCTTCGTCACCTGTGCAAGCAAAGCGCTTGGTGTGTGAGATGAGTGGAGGGTTTGAAATAATAATGAGCATGTCTTGTGTTTCTGTGCGGTCACTTTCTATGTCCTTTTCAATTATGAAAAGGTCATAGAATTGTCATTTTTCTTTCATAAGGGTCTACAGAACATTGAACTACGCCAACTGAAAACTGCATTTTGTGCATTTCTTTAAATGAGAGCAACAGTAAAACAAAATGTGGGCCGTATTAATCAGGGTTCCCATGCATCCTGAAACCTGGAAAATTGTTGACAAATTTTCCAGTCATGGAACACATTAAACACATAAAAAATGGGAGAAAAAGTAAAATGTCAAGGGAAAATCCTGTGCTGTCCTTGAATGTTAGCTGGCCTTAAGATGGTGAAAATGCCTGAAAAATGCTCGTGGTCCCCATCAGAAGGAGCAATTTTTACCAGTTTGTGTTAAGTGCAGCCAGCCCTGAGCTTGCCTCACTATTGTGATTGTCATTGTTACTGTGTCAACAATACAGCTTGCTGTTAGCATAGCTAGCAACTCGAGCATAGCTAGCAACTAGCTAGACATAACTAGCAACTCGGTTTGCGGTTCAGTAAGAATGTGTAAAATTGGAGAAATGCATGTTGAGCACAGAATAACTATTGTTATACTGTTACTGTTATTTTATTCTGTATGTGAAGCTGATTTTGATCTTGATATTTCGGGTATATAGTGTATATACTCAGATAAATCGTACCCCACTTTCAGTTGTTCTTTGAGATTGAAGTAAACAACAGATAGAGAATGTCAACTGATTCGTTCCATGGGGAAAACTCGCAGTGTAACAAAAGTTATGCATGATTACAAGAATTAAGGGGGAGGTTAAGGGTTTAAAGAGTGTTTTTTTTTGTTTGTTTGTTTTATTTTAAGATTAAGAGTGAGGACATTTTGAATGGACTGCTTTTGAGGATAAACAGCATTGGAAATTAGAAAACTGGAAATTAGTTGTTCAACACTGTCATCCCTTTTTGTATTTGTTACCCTGTCTGGAATCTACAGATATAGATATACTATATGGCCAAAAGTTTGTGGACACCTGACCGGTGACACCCATGTGCTTGTTGAATATCCCATTCCGCTGTTATAATTACCTCCGTTCTACTGAGAAGGCTCATCACATATGAGAATGTCTGTGGGGATTTGCCCATTCAGCCACAAGAGCATTACCGAGGTCACCGATGTGGGACGAGGAAGCTTGGGTGCAGTCGGAATTCCAGTTTATCCGAAAGGTGTTAAGCTCTGAGATCCAGCTCGAGTTCTTTCACTCTAACCTTTGCAAACCAAGTCTTCATGGACCTCACTTGGTGCCCAGGGGCATTGTCATGCTGGAAGAGGTTTGGGCCGCTTAGGTCTAGTGAAGGGAAATCTTAATTCTCATTCTAGACATTTGTCATTCTATACAATTATCTGCTTCCAACTTTCTGGCAACGTTTCGGGATCGTCCACATATGGATGTGATGGTCAAGTGTCCACATAGTCTTGGCCATGTAGTGTGTCTGTAATTCATTTACGACTAATCAAATTTCATTTAAGATTTTAGCATGTTGTCTGGTGCAATTTTATTGTATGGATAGCCAGTAAAACATTAAAGATATAAAAATGACCTTTTTCATATCTGAAACAAAAATATTACTTGCCAAAAATATAAGTGTACAACGGGACGACTGGTCAAAACAAAAGTTGAGATATCTAGAATTTGAATTACTACTCATAAAAAGATTTTTTAGATATCTACAAAAAAAAGGACATTATTTTGGAGATATTCTGAATTAGCATTCTAACTGGTCATTACAGAGTAAATAACACTCCCCATCTAGTTTATTAGGTAATTTATTACCTGTACACCTGCTAATTTATGCAGTTATACAATCAGTCAGTCAGTTATGTGGCAGCAGCACAGTGCATAAAGTTGTGCAGATACAGGTCAAGAGCTTCAGTTAATGTTCACATCAAACATCAGAAATGGGTAGTGGGGGTGATATTTGTGACTGTAACCATGGCATGGTTGTTGGTGCCAGATGAGATGGTTTGAGAATTTCATACACAACAGTATCTGGAGTTTACACAGAATGGTGCGAAAAACATCCTGTGTGTGGAGGGTCTTCAGGCTGAAACACCTTACTGATGAGAGATCAGAGGAGAATGACCAGACTGGTCTGAGCTGACAGGAAGTCTACAGTAACTCAAATAAGCACTCTTTACAACTGTGGTGGTAATGACCCATTAACAAGGTTAACAGGAATGCATGCAAAACTAAAGTCAGGAATATAAATAATTGCAAATTATTAGTAACTAAAATTATTATAAAATGTAAATAAAATTATACAGTAATGGTCAGTTTTCATACACTCATCATGAATGTCATGGCAGTATTGGGCTTTCAATAATTTCTTTGAACTTTTCTTTTTCTGGGGCAGAGAATGATTGTACAACATACATCTTTAATAAAAAAATTTTTTTTTAAAGAATTTGGTTCACAAGTTTTAATTAATTTGGGGGTTTCTGTAATTATACATATGAGTGTATGTGAACTTCTGACCGCAACTGTATAAACGACACTACATGTGTGTGTGTGTGTGTGTGTGTGTGTGTGTGTATATAGTGAAGTCGCCTTGATGAACACGTGCCTTTTTTATTTTTATTTAAGTCTTCATTCATGTTTTGAGAGCAGAATAATTCATGGCTTTATCTGTTTGACAGCACAGAAAAGAGAAGCCATGATACATCAGAGAAAGATGTTTTGTTGCTCCGAAGTGAGAGCAGGTTATTAAGATTCCTATGGAATACAAATGTAGGTGAAAATGAACCACACATGACAAGAACACATTTTATTTTAGTCCATCTTAAATCTGCAAACACGGCATCTTTCCACAGACATTTAAATCAAAGTCATCATGATGGTTGCAATCAGTGATGATTCCTGAGACTGTTGCCAGTTGTCCCAAGCCTAAGGGCATGGTGCTTGGCAATCACACTAGAGTCATTGAAAATGTCTGTCTGTCTGTCTATCTATCTGTCTGTCTATCTATCTGTCATAATGAAGTTCTCAGGTGTGTTAAAACGATGGAATTATCACAATTAATAAGCCATATGTCTTATCCAAAGAATGGGATCATGATCTGGCCTGTTAGGTCAATAGTCTTGTGAAGTCAGTCTTTTAGATAATATTTTCTGCCTAATGGTTAGCATTATTTGTGTTTTCTCGCAGGTGAAGCCCATGGACCTGGCAGGTTTTCTGCAGCTGAAGCAAAGAGAAGGTTACAGTATCATCGGAGTAGAACAGACAGCCAACAGCCAGAGTTTGCAAAACTATATGTTTCCAGAGAAGACCCTATTACTGTTAGGGTAATAACAACATCATGTTTATCAAGAGGTTATGAAATCACTAAAGCTTTAATGTTTACTAGAAGGCCGTGTACATCTTATGTGCATCTCTGTGGGAGCTGACGTTGCAGTTGAATGTGATCAGGCTAATTGACATTGTTCTCAAGGGGTAGTCTCTTTACCTCTACATGCTGGAGACAGAACAGGCTTGTCCCAGCATGCAGGATGCTCGTCAGCAAAACTGTCAGAGATATACATTATAAAAATATGACCAGAAAAAAAGATCCACTAAGCAGCATGGTTACGTAATACAAAACATAAAAACACATAACTTATAATACAATCACAACACTAATTTATGTGAGCATTGTTAAATAACTAAAAAATATTCAAGTGTATCATAGCTCTCCTGACATGTCCCATCATTGGAGGTTAAAAAAAAAAAAAAAAGTACACTGCATAAAACATGTAAGTCCACAGATTGAAGATGATTTAATGTTGTTTTTTAACAACTCTGTTTTCACATAAATCACAATGGTAGGTTAAGAAAGCATGGACAGTGGTAGATTAAGAAAGCATGGACAGTGGTAGGTTAAGAAAGCATGGACAGTGGTAGGTTAAGAAAGCATGGACAGTGGTAGGTT